>JADBJO010012127.1:0-5000 GCA_016801955.1 Conus betulinus
TACTTCAAATGAGAATTATAAACCGAGGTTTCCGGTGTGAACGCACGCCACAACCATTTGATACAAACGGTCAATATCCAGCCCAACTTCGGAAGAGAAGGCCAAGTCTGTGGCCGTGGTATGGATGACACGTTACCACATAGAATCGCAACCCTTGTCGCGAAAAAAAAAATGCGAAAGAATGAAGGAGTACGGATACTGAATGTGGAACTATATTGACTATGGATGACACGGGAAACACTGAAATGCAGCGCCAGCTGGCGCTCTTCAGTCGGCACTACCTGGCAGGTGCAGCCAGTTGTGGTTAACGAGTGTGGATTGTTAAAGCGCTTCTTAGAGCTTGGTTTTCAGCCGAGATAGGCGCTGTATAAAGTATTCATAATGATAAGAGCAATGGTTTGTAATGTCAGAAAACTGAGTCATAGGACGATATGACGACATTCGCAAACGCGAACGACAGTCAGTTACAACAGGGTGGTGTGGGGGGAGGGTAGCAGCAAGGGGGGGGGGGAGGGGTGTCTTCCATCCTTGCTCGGGTGAGGATAGCAGACTACAGCCTGGTCTTAATCACGTGAAACGAAGCGGAAGGAACAAGAACTGAGCAGTCAGTAACAACAGGACGTTCCAGAATCATCTGACGCTACCCAATTGAACCGTACGTGACCTCTACAACGTAATAGCGAAGTGTTTTGAGGATACCTCAAGGAGACTATGGGCAGACTCATCAATACTGTCCCGACCATAGAAAAAAGAATGGACATCAGACTCATCAAACACTATCGGACCAGAGAAAAAAAAAGACAGATGTGCACTGAGTGCTGGTTGCGATGGAAAATCTTTCGTTTAGAAACAACTAACTATCACGAACTTCCTTATTACTATTGTTCCGAGATCAGTTGTGGCGGGATAGGAATCGTGTTTTAGATTATCGATTTTCTGGTAAATCGCACCCAGTGGGTTCGCTTTCATAACTCTGTTTCATCTGTTCTTATACATCAACGGGTGCTCCCCAAGGTACAGTTCTTTCTCCCTAGTCTGTTTACTCTCTACACTAATGACAGCAGAGGAAATAAATGACAGCCTTATCATCAACTTCTCTGATGATAACTGCAGTCACAGATCTCTCTCAACTCAGATCGAGCTTTTTCATGAAATTGTGAACAGTTTTACACAGTGGTGTGACACCAATTTCCTTGATCTTAATGTTCAGAAAACAAAGGAGCTGATCATTGACTTCCGAAGAAATGCTGATCCTATTCCAGATTTACTGATCTCAGGTACCAGGTTGAAGGGGGACTGAGTCTTAGTTACTTATTCTGTAAGATGACAAACTTACTTACATTCACTTCTATTCTCTCTCTGTGTATAAAAAATGTCAGTCAAGAGTGTATTGCTTACAGAAACTGAGATAACCTTGGAGTGAACTGTGACGTTTTAAAAGCATTCTACAGAAGCAATATTGAATCTGTGATCACTTTTTCATTTTTTAGTGTGGTGGATGGATATTGAATGTGAATGAAAAACAAATGCTTGCTGGAAAAGATTGTGAAACGGTGTGGTAAGATTATTGGTGTTAAGCAACAAAGTTTAGGAGAAATGTTTTTGAAAAAAGAGTGCCTAAGAAAGCTCAGAAGATTGTATGTGATGAAACCCATCCTCTGTTCCCCTTTATGAAAAGATGCCTTCAGATAGACGATTCCGGCAACTGAAAATGCGAAACCAACAGACTGAATCGTAGTTTTTTTGCCCTCTTTCAATCCGTTCATTGAATAATCACTGACCTGACCATCATCTGAGTAAATGTTTTATGCTGTCGTTATAAAGATAGAAAAGAGGGTGAGGGGGTTTCTGACTGGGAGAGAGAGAGAGAGGGGAGTGGAGGGAGAGGAGGGTAAGTGACCTCGAGAGATAGGTAGATTTTGGTTTGAGAGAGGGGAGGAGAGGAGATGAAATCATTGATAGAGAGAGAGAGTGGGGAGGAGAGTAGAGACCCCTGTAATGGTGTGTGGTGGAGGGGGGGGGGTGGTGTTGTGTGTGATAATCAAG
This sequence comes from Conus betulinus, assembly GCA_016801955.1. NCBI lineage: Eukaryota > Metazoa > Mollusca > Gastropoda > Neogastropoda > Conidae > Conus > Conus betulinus. Next base: position 2,047 of record JADBJO010012127.1, read on the forward strand.
TGATAATGATTTAAAGTTATCTCAGTTCTCACCCCGTAGAATGTGCGCGCGCGGCGCGCGCGCGCGCGCGCGCGCGCGCGTTTGTGTGTGGTGTGTGTGTGTGTGTGTGTGTGTGTGTGGTGTGTGTGTGTGTGTGCGCGCGCCCCTTTTTATGATTTATTTTAGCGTACAGCTGATTTTATTAAGTGACTTGGATATTATACAATGGAGGTTTATTGGATAGAGTTATTGATTAGTTTTATGTGAAAAAAATAAGCCTTACTTTATTTAGATGTTTTAATTTTTGGGCATGTGCAGATGTGAGTGCATTTCTACACATATTACCATATTCAATGTTTGTGTACTCATGGTGTCATGTGTTTTAAGTGTTCCACCACAAACGCAAAGTTTTTATGAAAGAAAATAAAATTCTCTTGCCTTGTCTTGTCTTATGTAGACCAGTGACTGCAAAGCAGTTGTTACGTGCTTTAGCAGATTGATCATGGAAATTAACTCTGTAATCCTTGATGTGGCGCCATGTTATAACCACCTCCTAACACGTTTTTGAATTTGATTGTATCTGTTGGTATTGTTCCATTCCCCCACCCCATTCGTTGTCCGCATGTGAATGGGGCACAAAGTTAACATATTAAATCTTTCTTATTCGTATTCGAATTCTCTCTCTTCTCTCTCTCTCTCCTCTATCTCTCCTCTCTCTCTCTCTCTCTTCTCTCTCTCTCTCTCGTCGTTGTCATGTATCATCGTCATCATCGTCGTCGTCGTCATCGTCCCGTCGTCTTCATTATGTGTCTCATAAGCATCCACTATCATAACCATAATCATCACTTTAATCATCATTTGTCTGGTCTGTCTGCCCTGTCTGTCCTGTCTGTCTGTCGTCTCACCAATCACTTTCTTCTCTCTCTCTCTCTCTCTCTCTCTCCTCTCTGTTTTCACAAACAGAAAAGTCTGTTTGGTTGCCTGAACCAGCGTATCCTGAAGAGGAGATAAATGGGGGTGGGGGGGAGCATTTTATAAAAGAGATAATAGATGGGACAATCTCTGAACTGTCGTTGACACTTGTTGATGGGCATTCGTTCAACGACTATCCTTAGAGTTCTTTGCCTTCCTTTAATAGTCATATAATAATAATAGATAATATAATGAAACAATATAAATCCGGGGAATAAATAAAGCTTCTCAAAATGAACCTTCAGCAAGTTTATAGTCTCCAAAGCGGGGAGACCATCTCCAATGGGGAGAAAACTCACTAACATATAACTCCTGGTCAGATACCGGTATTTCGAAACCTGATGTTTCATCCTCAGTGACCGCGGAAAGTGGTAATTTGACTCCTCTGCCTTTTCGGTTTTAAGAAGAATGCTATACCAGAAAAAAGGCTGGTGTGCAATACCATAGTATGTTTGCTGAGGATGAAAACAATCAGGTTTCGAAATACCGGTATCTGACCAGGAGTTATATGTTAGTGAGTTTTCTCCCCATTGGAGATGGTCTCCCGCTTTGGAGACTATAAGCTTGCTGAAGGTTCATTTTGAGAAGCATTCATTTATTCCCCATTCACCCACTCAAGCACATACTGTTAGTTAGGCAGAATCATCTACCACTGCAGATATGAAGGCTTATCACCCCCTATTTCTATCACACACACACACACACACACACACACACACCACAAATGTATATATATTTTTTCTTCTTCTTCTTTTTTCGTCGATTCACTTTGAAATCGACGACGACGATGACGACGACGCGCCAACGACAACGACGACTACAGCGACGTCGAAGAAGAAGAAGAAGAAGAAGAAGAAGAAGAAGAAAGAAGAAGAAAGAAGAACAACAACAACAACAACAACAACAACAACAACAAGCTCACGAAGAAAAAACTCTCGTAAGAGCAAGTGTAAAAGGAACATTGTCTTTCTTTCTTTAGTTCTTTCACGTTACTTGTTCTTTTTTCCCCCTTCCTCCTCCTTTCTTATCTTTCTTCTCTTCCTCCTTTTCCTTCTTCCTTCCTTCCTTCCTTCCTTCCTTCCTTCCTTTATTCCTTTTCCTTTTTTCCTTCCTTCCTTTTCCTTCCGCTTCCTTTTCTTTCCTTCTTCATTCCTTCTTCCTTCCCTTCCTTCCTAAATTCCTTCCTTTATCTTCCTTCCTTCCTTCCTCATATTCCTTTCCTTCCTTCCTTCCTTCTTCCGTCCTTTCTTTCTTTCCTTCCTTCTTTCTTTCTTTCTCTTTATGCAAGCAGACATATGAAGCAAGTACACACACACACACACACACACACACACACACACACACAACACACACACACACGCGCGCGCGCGCGCGCGCGCGCGCACGCACACACACAAACACACCGCACGCACACACACACACACACAAACAGAGAGAGAAAGAGAAGACAGAGAGAGAGAGATGAGAGAGAGAGCGAGAGAGAGATGGAGAGAGAGAGAGAGGAGGAGGAGAGAGAGAGAGAGAGAGAGAGAGTTATCTTCATTAAAATTCTAAACGATAGATTTACCAACTGTGTTTTATGCAAACCAACACACCTGCAGTCAGAGCCATCAAGATGTATTGCACATTCTACCCACTCTGTGGTTTAAGAGATTTTGCTCTGTGCTTTCTTTCCGTTGTTTTGCGAGCAAGAGAAATGCGTACATAAGAAATGCTAAAACAAAATAAGAGAATAAAATTCTCCACTATTGTCCGTAAGGTTTTCTCTCTTTTTTTTTATTTTTTTTGGAAAAAAAATGCTGATTTCGTTAGTAATGCCTGAGTCTTATGAAACAGATAAACATAAAAGTGGTGACTGGAGAAATGAAAAAGAACGAAAATACAACGAGTGTACGTTTTTTTCACATTATTTCTGGCTTTTTTTTTTCTTTTATTTCTTCTTCTTCTTCTTCTTTCTTCTGTCCTTCTATCTTTTCTTTAAATCTTTCTTTTTCTTTTCTTCT
>JADBJO010012127.1:10000-12500 GCA_016801955.1 Conus betulinus
TCTGTTGTCAATCATCCTTCCAGTACCTTTCTTGTTCTTCAAGGTTAACTCGTTGCTTTCTGTTGTCTTTCACTCCTCCAGTCTGTAACTGTTCTTCATGGTTAACACGGTGGTTTCTGTTCTTCTCCTCTATATGATTGTAGATTAAAATATTAACCTCCATCACCTTGAACTTCTATACTTTTAAAAAAAAAATCTTTTACCTCGGAGAAGGCGGAAGGTCACAACATTGTTCTTGCTTAGGTTCCCGGTCACTTGGGCATCGGAGGGAATGAAATGGCTGATCGTTTGACCAAGAATGTCACAACAGAGAAACTGTCCAACACATCTATCCCCTGCACGGATCTAAAATCGAAAGTAAATAGTTATGCCAGAGACCTCTGGCGGGAGGACTAGAATACACAGACGGTTAAACAAACTCTTTCCAGTCCGTCCAAACTTAAAAAATTTCCTCTCATCTACCTCTGGTGGTCGCAAGGTAGAAAACGGTTTTATGCCGGCTGTACACTGGCCATTCGTATTTTACTCATTCATACCTTTTACAGAGTGAAGAAGCTCCACGGTGCATTCCATGCCATGTGCCACTCACAATGAAACTTGTTCTTTTAGAGTGTTGGTACTTGCATGATGTGAGACACAAACAATTTTACAGCAGATTCCATTAAAACCTTGTTCGGAGATGGTCCACCTGATGTGATATTTGAATTTTGGAAAAAAAAAACGATTAGCATTTTGCATCTGATCTGAGATTTTACAGTAGAAAGATTTTTTTAACAACATTTCGAGTGTGTTTTTAGAAAATGTATTTTAAAGGGTTGTGTGAATGAATGACTTGTGAGTTGACTTCAGCGTGGTGACAGCCCTGATGTAGCCCTTTGCGGTCGGCTGGGCTATAAGCAGCTTTACCTTACTGTACCTTCTCCTCTACATCAGTGTATTTCCTATTCTTCAACTTGACACAGGTGTCCTTTCTTTCTTTTTTTTTTCTTCCATTCCTTCAGTCTATTTCATATTCTTCAAGTTTGGAACTGTTGGTTCCCTTCCCCTTCCACTCATGAACTGTTTTTGCTTTCCTCTTTTAGTCCATTTCGGTCTTTTTTTCATGTTTTTACGACAAACTGGCCATTTTCTTTTCTCTTTCATTTCGTCAGTCTTTGTCCTCTTCTCCAGTGTGCATCTAATTGCTTTCGTTTCCCGTCATCACCCCCCCCCCCCCCCCCCCCCCCCCCCGAAAATCTGTTTACAAACTTCAGCTCTTTGCATTCCTTTTCCTCCCCATCACAATCCTTCATTGGATCCTTCCCAGCACCTTCAGGTGTTTTTTTTCCTTTGCCTTAACTAGGCTGACCCTGGAGAAAGGTCCAGTGACGGTGAGGAAAGACCCACTGACCACAGGGAAAATCCTGTTGACAGTGGGAAAGACTACAACTTTGGATTCTCTCTTGAGGGCACATAAGACCGTATGGGCGAAAGCTTGGCTGTGTCTGGAGTGGCACTGTCTTCATCTGTCCGTTGGCAGGGGTGGTTTGGGTCTGTGGGGTGTGCTCGACAGCTGGAGGGTGGTGTTTTTTTTTGCCGGTGGGCTCTGCAGTCATGAAATACGGGCTGGTACACCCATGGGGATGCTACTTTAAGGCTGTTATGAGTTGTATCCTGTAGTCTGATTTACCTCTGTTCAGGAGCAGTTATGCCCCTTGATATCTTAATGGAGTGTCCTGCGCGTGCCTGTACCCATCGTCAAACAGTGCAGGCCTCCAAGGGTGGTACAGGACTGCTCTAAAGGCAGGTGAAGACAGTGCTTCTCTGGGTCCTCCCCAGCACCTTCGGGTGTTTCTTTTTCTTCAGTCTTTCATGTTCTTCAGTTGCAACTCACTGCTTTTCTTCTCTCCTCCACATCTTCAGTCTGTTTCCTCCTCTTCAGTTGCAATTATTTATGGCTTTCATTGCCTTCTTTTCTCTTCCGTTCTTTCAGTATGTTTTCTGTTCTCCAGCTGCTACACGTTGCTTATTTTCCACCTCCATCTCTTAAGTCTAACACGTTGCTTTTTTTTCTACGCCTCCATTTCGTAAGTCTATGTCCTGACTTAGAGTTGCAACTCCTTGTTTTCTTTTCAGTTTTATTCCTCCCGTCTGTTTCCTGTTTTCGAGTTGCAGCTCGTTCCTTTCTGTTCTCCTCCACTCGTTTGGTCCATTTCCTCTACTTCAAGATGAAACTGGTGGCTTTCCCTTTCTCTTCCATTCTTTCAGTCTCTGTCCTCTTCTTCAAGTTGAAACTGTGGCTTTCCCTTTCTCTTCCACTCTTCCAGTCTTTCCTCTTCTTCAAGTTGAAACTGGTCGCTTTTTTCTTTCGCTTCCATCCTTTCCATCTATTCCCTGTTCTTCAGGTTGAAACTGGTCGCTTTCTCTTCCTCTTCCATTCTTTCAGTCTAATTCCTGTTCTTCAAGTCAGGAATCGTTGCTGTCTGTCCCCTTCCACACCACGTCGTAACTCTTCTGTTGT
>JADBJO010012127.1:19561-42061 GCA_016801955.1 Conus betulinus
TTTTTATGCCTCGGGATTTAATGGCTTGTAAAACAGACTTTGAGTCCACACAGAATAAGATTTTGCATGTATCCGTCGAAAGATCTACAATGTAATTTAATGCCATAAGTATGGCTACAAGTTCAGCAGTAAAAATGGAATAATGTTTACCAATGTAGTATCGTTTTTTTTCTGTTTTTAATGAGGGTATTACAAAAGCTGCACCAGTATTTCCATCATCAAGAACTGATCCATCGGTGTATATCTTTAGATGGTCTGTATATTTACTTTCCAAGTGGGAATCAACTAAACATTTTAATAGATAGGGGAATGGTTTTTAGATAAATCTGTGTGATCAATGTCAAATATTGGTTGATTTTGTTCCCATTCTGGAAGTGGAGAAAAAGAAGGTTTAATTGCACATTTTTTTTCCCATTCAGCTCTGTATTACAGATAATATCTGAGGCAAATGTGTTAATGGACTTCAATGACTGTATTGTTCTAGCTCTTTTTGCAAAGTCGGTTTCTGAATTAAGATTTGTTTCTTTTTGTGAAAATGTTTCATAAGCAGAAGTTTTAAGGATAAATTTCGCAGCTGAGGCTTTTCTTTGTTCATCGAGGGGTAGAATACCTGCTTCTGTGTAAGTTCCTAAAATTGACGCGTGTATTGGTACACCCAGAGCAAGTTTGTAAGCTTTGGAATCTATGCTCTGCAGTTTCTTTAACAAGTGTGCTGGAGCGCTGAAAAAAAAAACCTCCTGGCCATACGTCAGCCGAGAACGTACAAGGGAGGTAGCGAGAGATATTAGTGCCTTTGTGTCCTGCCCCCAGTGCTGTCTGCTTATTACCTTCAAAAAGTTAAGACTTTTTCTAGCTTTGTTTGTTATGTAGTCGATGTGGTAATTCCACGAAAGTTTTGAAGTGAGGTAGACGCCAAGAATTTGACAATTTGTGTATATTCTATGACTGCACCATTAATCGTGAATTCAGGTAATTTATTAGGGTCATAGCCTGAATTAAACAGCATGATTTTTGTTTTTTTCCAATGATAACGTTAGTCCATTTTCTATCATAAAGTTGTTGATTTTATTAAGTTCACGTTGATACACTTTCTTTGTAGTTCAAAGCCCTGACTGGAGTTTTACGTTTCATTGACACCTTCATCCACAAACAAATATCATCAGCAAATTGAGCTAAAGTGGTATCTTTGGACAAGTCTTTCGGAAGATCAGCTAAAAGGATGTTAAACAAAATTGGAGAAATAACCGATCCCTGAGGCACCCATACTTAGCTGTCTGGGGTTTGAATATGAATTTCCAAGCTTTACCTGTATAAACCTATTAGATAGAAAGCTGGCATGTAATTGTATGTGTTTACCTGTTATGCCTATGTGTTTAAGTTTATAGAGAAGGCGAGTGTGCCAAACTTGATCGTATGCTTTTCGGACATCAAAAAATGTCGCTAGTATATTTTTTCGCCTTGCGAACTGCTGCTTTACCTGAGTTGTTAATTTAACGAGATGTTCAGTTGTAGATCTGCCTTTTCGAAAGCCAGCTTGGTTGACAGGTATTACTTTTATATTTTTCGCAGTAATGAACTAGTCTATCTAAAACAATCTTTTCCATTAGTTTGCATGTGTGGGATGTTAAGGCGATTGGACGATAGCTGTTTTTATCTGCTCTGGGCTTTCCTTGTTTTTGTGTATGGAATAATGATTGAGTGCTTCCAGACGAGAGGGATATTACCATCAGACCAGCATTTCTGTAGAAGAAAACGAAGAAATTCTATAACATTATCTGGCAAGTGTCCCAGCATTTCATTTGAGATTCCGTCTAAACCAACGGATGTTTTCTTCTTAAGACTTGAAATACATGCTTTTACTTCGTACAATGTTATATCAGCATTTATATACGATTCATTTATATTATTCGTTTTCTCTGTGTGTTCTATTTTTTCTTGATTTTCTCTATATCTCCTGCCTTTCTCTGAGAGTCCAGTATTTCTGCTATAATTTGCAAACATTTCAGCAAATTCTTCTGCTTTTTCTAGATTTGTAGGTATATCTGAGTTGTCCAGTTTGATAGGACACTGTGGCAAGTTAATTCCATTCTTCATAGTTTTTAATTTTTTCCCAGACTTTTTGCATATCCTTGTGATTTGATATTTCATTTATGCAAAAAATAGACCAATATTGCCTTTTTGCTTGTGCATTAACCATATTGGCTTGTTTTTTTTGCTTTTTTCATCTCTAAAAGATTTGGGACAGACTTATCTCTTAAATACATTCTAAATTTTGTTATCTTTTTTCCTCCTTTGCTTCTTCACAAGCTTGATTCCACCAAATATTACCCGAATGCTTGTGAGATCTTACTGACTTGCACCGCGGGATAGATTCATTTGCAGCATCTAGGACTGCATTTGTAAATAAAGTATAAGCTATTGACATCTTTGTTGTTTGCGTCATTAACTTTGAATGTGGAAAAGTAAACTTGAAAATTTATCCCAATTTGCAAGTCTATAGTTATACTTGGGGGTACTTTGTCTTCGGTTGGATCTGTTGACTGAGATTTTTTAGTTTCAAAACAAGTGACAATAGTAAATGATCACTATGTAGGTTGTCATCAAGTGTATTCCAGCTGCAGACCGTGCCAAATCTGGGGACACTAAAGTTAGATCGATGGCACTCGCTCTATGACTAGGATTATCAGGAATACGAGTTATTCGACCATCATTAAGGAGATAGAAGGAAGCATCAACAATATTTTCAACGAAACGATTACTTGTAATTGATTGACAATCCTTCTCCCAAAATGGTGAATGTGCATTGAAATCTCCTGCAATGAGAAATTTTTTACCTTGGTCCGTCTGAAGTGTTCGAATCCACTCTGAGTTAAAATCATTTGGACCCTGTGGTAGGTAAACAGATATGACAGTTAAGAGTGAAGAGTTCAACTGAACTGTCACGGCACAAGAATTAAGATTGGGAATATTTGGTGGAATAGGGTTAGGGCATGAAATGTACTTTACCCCTTCATGAATATATATAGCTGTACTGATTTTCCCATCGGTATCTACCTTCTGATGTATAGGGGGAAAATAATAGTTCTTTAATTTAGGTAACTTGTCTCTTTTTAACGTTTAGAGACTGAAGAGCTAAAAGTTGGTATTCATGGGTGCGCCAGGTGTTGCACGAGGTGATCCAAGTTCGTACTGATGGATGGAGCGACAGTTCCACTGGAATACGCTGAAGTTACTTTCCGCAGACATCAACTAAATCTTTCACAATCTGATAAGTTAACAGGAATAAAATAATAATAATGATAATGATAACGTCCTATTATCTAAAGGGAAAAAAATTGCATGTACAGTCAAAAATTAGCCGACAAAATCACAGCAGTTATATTTGCGCGCAACGCAGTCTAAGGGCACAGAGGTAAGTGATTCGCAAGTGCAGACGTATGTGACAATTCTTAGAATACTGGCCAGTCTCCTAGGACGTCAAATGGGTTGAACCAGCTGCGGTCGGGGTAGGGTGGACGTAGAAAGGGTCGAGCATACCGGGCTGGCTTTCTGGGCGTTTTCCCACAGAAGATCCCTGACGTGTCGCCCCACGTTCCCTGCCAGCAGACTGGTCCCCCTCTGTGACAGGTGGCAGTTGTCCTTGAGATGGTAAGGCCTTATGTTGTGATGATCGACGAGCGTGATGTTGTTCACGTCGAACAGCTCGGAGGTAAGGATGGCATTAAATAACTGCCGATTTACCTCCATCTTCAGGTTTTTCACAGTGGGATTTTTTGCTGACGACGAATCTGGTGTTAGGATTCTTTCTTGATGCGTCTTTAAGTGATTTAACGAAGGTGTTGCACAGCTTATTTGGCTCTGTTGTCTTCAGGTCGTTAATCCACAGTGGATGACCACAGCATCAAGATGAGGTTCTTTTGTAGCTATCTCCTGCAAGTGATCTTCAGTTATTTTCAAAGTGTCGCTTCGTTGTTTTGAAGGTTTGAAGTGATAAGATCGACCAAGGCGTGTTTTTCTTGTACTCCGTTCATAACAGAGTCGTGAAAAATAAGTACATTCGGTAGATCGGAACTAGTATTCGATTTCTTTTTCGAATCTACAAGATGACGAGAGATTTGTACTTGACGTCATCTCTTGACGTGTCAGCCTTGGAAGGTTTGGCGTCATTTCTCTTCGAAAGGCTAGGGCAGGTCACCTTTTTGTTAGTCCCCCACCTTTCTTCGATTTTTTTTTCTGCAGCAGACGTCTTGTGCTGTGCAGGATGACTAGCAACGCCTGACGACAGTCGACTTCCCGCCACTTCAGCGTAGGTGGGTCCAGCTGGAGGGCAGGGGGGTCTGTTTGAGTTTCCGTGGTCGTCATGGAAACTTTCGGCTTGGCGATGTGTTCTGATTATATGCCGTTTTGAAACTCCACTGCTTTTTCTAGGGAGGATATTCGGCAGCAAAGATTTAAAATGACTTGCCGTAAGTCAGGCGTTGCGTCGGATGTTGAGCACAGCACAGATGTTGAGATGACGCCGCTGCACACGTTCGACGCGTTCGAAGACTCCACTGTCGTTGGTGTTGGATCAGTGGACGGCTTCTCGCTTTGAATGTATAAAGGGTTAAGTCCCCGAAGTAGTCCCTGGATATCTCTCACGAAAAGAACCAGAGGCGATGGCATTTCAGCATTGACTATACGGGCAATAATGCCAGTTTCCAAACCAGCTGAAGGACTGTGTCAGTCCTTTTCTCTTTCTTTTGTTTCTTTCATTTTCTTTTCTATTTGGGAGGGCGTGTGTTTTGGGGGTCGACAAAACTATCCACAGCTTTTGAACCAGTTTCAATTTTCTCCGTTAGGCCTGAAAAATGTGTGAGCTTTTCAACTTCTTTTATGATTGAATGCATTGATCCGAAAGCAATACTGTTCCTTCTCTAACATGGTGAATTGCTTTTAAAACGGACAGTAGAAAGTTACTCCCTGAAGTGCTGCTGAATTTTAAGCATATCACACAGACACATTCGCACGCGCACGAGCGAGAGAGAGAGAGAGAGAGAGAGAGAGAGAGAGGAGAGAGAGAGAGAGAGAGAGGACAGACAGAAGACAGACACAGAGACAGAACAGAGAGAGAGAGAGAGAAGCAGGCAGGCAGACAGACCACATGCAGACAGGCAGACCAAAGCAAGAGAGAGAGAGAGAGCATACCACATTTCAAAAAGCAAGACATCACTCGTATTTTTCAGCTCCAGCAGAGAGAAGAGGGATAATATGCTGCACCTGCAGAAAAGGCAAGAGAGGTAGAGAGCAAGCGCAACACCCGTGACCCCAATATTCAACGTTACAGTATTTTTTTCTTTCGCCGCGTTATAAGTTTCTTGGTTGTGCTTCAGCGGAGAGAGGGAGGGAGATATCGGGGGGGGTGCACCTGCCATAAACACCACTGGGGGGGTTGGTAGGCATACCCCAACACCCGTGACCCTCAATATGCACGTACAAGTATGTTTTTCTTTTCGCCGCGCGTTCTAGTTTTTCTGGGTGAAAGAGAGAAAGAGGGAGGGGGGGGGGGTGGGGGGGGGGGGGGGGGGGTGGGGGGGGGGTGGGGGGGGGGGGGGGGTGGGTGGGGGAAGGCGAAGGAGGCGGTGGTGCCAAAGCCAAGGAAACGTCGACCGAACAGCTGATAAGACTTGGCGATAACTCTGCTTCTCCCGTTATGAGAGAGTGCCCAGACCAAGATGTTTGCCGCCTTTGCAGAATCTACCAAACAGAGAGTTCTCTTTCCTCCTTCCAGTCTTCCCCTGAGTCTCGCTCACACTGGCTGAACTGAACGAAGGACGGCAAGAATTCCTTCTCTGAGCTTTTCCCCCATTTACCAACATAGACTCTTTTCATAAATCTTCTCAGTCATTCTACTGAATCTCTTCCATAATTTCCCACCGTGTTTGTAGCATTAGTAGAGCATCCTAAATAGATAAATATACCATTACTCAGAAATATAATCGACAATATTTGGCAATAAGAAACAATAGAAAGTAGATGTTGTGAGTGTCAAAAAGGTAAAGTCTTTCCCTTTCGGAAAAAAATCCGATATAAAGGGGTCATGACTGAACACGTTATCAGCCTGAAGGAAACTTTGATGAAATGTTGAAGTTTGACGGAAAACTTAATGGGCGTATCTCAGTGTAATTCTGGAAGAGGATTTTATCACAAGATTGGAAGAAGAAAGCTTTGTTTTTCATGCACACGTGCTCCATGATTTTAGAGGGACCACGTTGTATTTTAAAGCTAGCTATATGTAATCTAAGGGGAAATCAAATCATGCCGGATAGAAATGTCCGATTTAGATAAGAGGACAGCGACACACACAACACACACACACGCGGCATTTACACACACACACACACAAACGTTTCACACCACATGTGACACACACGCACACACCCCACACGTCGCTTCTCTCTTCCCTCTACACACACAACACCACACACATGTACCACGCACGCACAGACGTCTGCCTCCTATCTCTCTATCCTCCCCCTCCCCTCTCTCTCTCTCTCTTTCTTACACGACACACCCAAACATGTACACGCACCGCACAGCGGCAGCCTTTCTCTTTTTTCTCTCTCCCTCTCCCCGCCCCTCACACCACACACACACACACACACACACACACACACACCCACAACACACACACACACACACAGACACATGTACACGCACACACAGACGTCTGCCCTCTCTCTCTCTCCCCCCCCTCTCTCTCTCTCTCTCTTCTCACACACACACACACAACCATGTACCCGCACCGCACAGGACCGTCTGCCTCTCTCTCTCTCTCTCTGCTCTCTCTGCTCTCTCTCTCTCTCTCCCCTCACACACACCCACCACACACACACACAACACACACACACACACAACAACACACACACACACACTTGCCGATGCTGCTTGAAACCAATGTTCCTCCGACCTAAAGGACTTGTTTGTCAGCAAAATAATAAAACGAAGTGGGTGTGAGAATAGATTATTAAAATGACGTTACTTAAGCTTCGTAAATGGAACTGAACTCGGTTGTTGTAGGCACTTTCATGGAATAGGTTTAGGTGCCCCTTATGTTCGACACAACACTAATCTTAAAAACATTTTTTTTCCTCCCGTTCGTTGTTTTCTTGCTTCCTCGTTGATCAAAGTAAATTTTCTTCGGAAAAAAAAAACCGTAAATGTCATACAGATGCAAAACGAAAACACATGATGAGGATGGCAAATTATATAATCAAATTTCAAAATTTTTGGTCCTTAATATCTGCATGTAAAGGAGGCTCGTCTTTTCGGTCGAGTTATGTAGGTGGGGCGGTTGCTATGGTGGAGGGCCTCCGTAGGGCTTAATTTCGCAGAAGGTGAGCTCAATATCAAAGCAACGCAGCAGGTCTACAACAAGTAACATCAACAAAACGTTTTAATATTGATTTATCAATGGAGCGGCGAAATGAACAAATCAACAAAATTTGGCGCGGATACTCAAGGAAAATGTAGCAATGGTTACGTTTTAAGGAATGGGAGATTCGGTAAGAATTACACAAGGGCCATCGTAAAATCATATTTGAAAAAAAAACAAACCTAATCTTTCTTTTTCGTTTCGTACTTGATATTAAATCTGTAGTCCTCACTCACCACAACTCTCGCCACCCTGGTCCTGAAGTGGAGTCAAAGCACTGGCAGGGGCCAAGTTATCACCCACCCAAACACACCGCTACATTCACTGCCAACATCAAGGGGGGGGGGCAGGGCTCCAGCTGAACACATTTGCCACCTCGCAGTGAATTGTCACAAAACTTATTCCTAACCTGTTCACTGCCTATACATGAAGCGTCTACACTCCAGTTTTTCGACTCACAACAGCCAGCTGGCACCCGCAGGGCAGTGGCATAGGTCCAACACGCAGGAAACACCAAACAAGGTCAACAGTCGTGGAAGCAGCGAAAACATTGCTGTGTTAGGTCTGGATCCACCGATCCATGTTGGCTACGAGAAGGAGTCGGCCCAGCAAGCACTGATAGAAAGGAAAGAACGATTTCAATGGTTGGCAGCGGGGGATTGGCGAAGAAGCCCTTAGCCACAATCGGCGAGGTCGGGTTTGCGACGCGGTAAGCTGTTGCACCTTGTGTGATCGGAAACACCGGCGCCGTGTGAGCGTGCTGCAGTAGAGATGAGCGTTTGAAAGGCTGGCTGCTTGCCCATCTCGCTGACCGCGCGGGATGGTTGCTGCGAGTGGACAGCGCCAAAGACTGGGGATGGCATGATTGAGTGCAGGGAAGGGAGGTGTGCGAAAGAAAACTGTGAGCTCCGAGCGGCACCCGCTTGTATCGTCCCCACTGCACCGCAATAAAAAAAACAGGCGGCCCAACCTCGCGGGACGCTATCAATAAAAGTGGACATTCACACGCCCCCGAGCGCGGCTAAAACGTCGTCTGCTCTAATCTGCTGAATTTACGTCCCTTGAGCTTGCGGCTTCGCATACGTGGTAGCTTTATCTTTGCGTCCGTTCCCTTCCCCTTTGCCTTTCCTTTCTTCTGTTGAATTTCTCGTCCGGCCTGTCAGTCTGTTGCGAGCCCCCGTGTCCCAGGCGTGTGGACGTGTGGATGTTATCTCTGTCCACCCCCGATGACCCCTCGGCTAGAGCAGAGTCGTTTTTCCCTCTCGTCACTAAGTGCGTTGCTATGGAGTGGTGGCGTCAGGTCGAGCTCAGACAATCTGTGAGCGAGAGAGAGAGGACCGCTCAACAATCAGGGGTAGAGGATGAGAAGTGAGGGGGAGAGAGAAACTGACTTGACAGTCTATCGAGAGAGAGAATTCCTGGATGAAATTCTGAAACTGCCATAATGTCTTGACAATTGACATACAGAGGAGGGAGATGTGATTGACGAGGAGGAGGAGAGAGAAGTACGAGAGAAGAGAGCAGAAGAGAAGGAGGTGAAGAAGAAGGAGGAGGTGAGAATAGGAGGCGAGAGAGCCAGGAGGCGAGAGGGGAGGTTGCAGAGGAGGAGAGGAGGAGGAGCGAGGGAGAAAGAGGGGAGGAAATAGGAGGAGTTGGTCGAGACAGAGACAGAGAGACAGAGAGAGATGGAGAGAGAAGAGAGAGAGAGAGAGAGAGAGAGACTGGAGCGGAGAGAGAGAGAGAGAGAGGGAAGACAGACAGACAGACAGACAGAAGGGACAGTGGTTTTATAGGCCATGACTTCTCCAGAAAGGAAAAAATACTATCATAAGCAAGTGAATCATACATTTTAGGCCAAAATTGCGGAAGTAAATCAAAAAACAACTAATCTAATGTCTGTTCAGACCTCAATACCATAAATACGAGATCACTTGTTGTTGTTGTTGCTGTTGTTGTTGCCAGTTTTTTATTCTTCACAGAACAATAGTGGGCCTCTTAAACTTTAAACGCTTCAACACAAATTTCTCAACATTCAAGGCTATTTCCTGTTCATTCTGACCTGCCTGCCCTCAGCCCGCAACAGTCTCAACTGACATGGATTTATGGCTGCGAATGGTTCGTCAGTGGTTTACTTCTTGTCAGAAACGCTTGGGAAAGCAGAACAAGAAGTAGAACGTACTGTTCATCTCTTCTATTGAGCATTTCTACACAATGATCAAATACGCTGCGGGTAGCGCGAGGGGGGAGGGTGGGAGGAAGGAGGGAGGGGGAAGGATAGGGGGATTAGGCTGACTAACCCTCACAGTGGCTTTCTGTTACACCAACAAGTCACCGGGCTGGCTGTACACCGTAACGTCGGTGATATTACCTACAACCGTATACAAGAATTTCATATAAAAAAAAATATGGACCGCGGTTCCCATATATAAAACATGATCATTTGGCGCTTTGATGGTGACCGCTTTAAAATGTCTTACAGGCAACAATGAATCTTTTTGAAAAAATGCAACGGCTTTCATCCGAAGCCCGTAAACAGCTCCCTATTACGAGCCTATTACTTTTACGAGCCCAATCGCTTTTAGGACCTTGAGCATCAAAGGAGAGCGAGGAAGCGCGGAAAGAGAGGGGGGAGAGAGAGAGACGAGAGAGGAGAGAGAGACGAGAGAGAGAGAGAGTAGAGCGAGAGAGAAGAGAGAGAGAGAAAATTTTATTTGCAGAAGGTCCTCACACGGTCAAGTGCATGCACACGCCTTACTGTTGACTCAACACACACACCCACACACAGCCACACACACACACACAACACACCACACACACACACACACCACACACACACACACATACACATACGGGGAAAACACACACGCGCGCGCTCGCACACACACACACCACACACACACACACACACACACACACACACACACACACACACAACACACACACACAACTCGTGAATATGCACTTCTTAGATTGAGACGTCTCGTTACGTCAGTCAGTCATGTTCCCTACTTATGACTTACTTATGGCGTTTAAATAGAAAAATAATGCGAGCACATGTGACTAAACTGTTTTCATTGACGGTGCATCAGAATGAAGACTCAGGTGAAGAGATGAAGAGGATCAACCACTTCAAAGAAATGTCCCAGTGCAATGAAGTATTGACTGATCTAGGCCTCACGTGTTGGAACTCCAGTGCAGTGAGTGAAGAGACGTGGTCGTTTCAGGACAGAAACATACACATCGCAGGCTGCTACTATCGCGGGCGCTCTTCTATCCGTCCTAACTCTTTTCCAGTTCTTAACAAGAAGATGAACACACAAGAACTATAAGAACAACAATAACAAGGAGAACTAAAAACAAGAACAAGAACAACAACAGCAACAACAACAGGCAACAACAACAAGAATAGCAGCAATCATGTATAAGAAATACTGTTGTTGTCGGTAACGTTTATGTACAGGGATACTATGACAGCACGATGCCAAAACAGCTGCGAGTATCGGTCTGCAATTAGGTGCGAGTGATCTTAGGTACCTAACACAGGGGCTCAGAAGCGAATTTTTCTGAGCGGTAGATTCAAACGCCTATCTTGCGCTGAAGTGATTGAAGATGATTGCTCGTTCATTTTCATTGTAATGATTGTTTTTGTTTCTTGCCTGAAGAAGACCTAAGAGGTCGAAACGCGTCGTGTTTTGTCTTTTGATTCGTTTTTGTCACCACGCTTTTTTTTTTTTTTGTTGGGCGGTCGTTTCGCTAACATTTATCGATTCAGATTCAAT
This sequence comes from Conus betulinus, assembly GCA_016801955.1. NCBI lineage: Eukaryota > Metazoa > Mollusca > Gastropoda > Neogastropoda > Conidae > Conus > Conus betulinus. The sequence goes on from JADBJO010012127.1 coordinate 30,755, forward strand.
TACTTCTGATTTATGAGGAACAAGAGCTGATCGCGCTGTATAGCTAAAAAAAAAATTAGAAACATCATGTTAGCAGCGAATACAACTTTCCATGCTTTTGTGGAGGACACCTGGTGCCAGTTTTTGATTTTCCTTCATGACCCCGACGAAACAAAGTGGCAGCCACCAAGTTCAACAATGTCAACATGAGCTGGAAGAGCACAAGTGAACCGTTGTCTTTTTGTGTAGGGTCATCACATATGCAAGACTTCTGCATGACTATGACGTTTGAAACGCAACCCTGAAGCACGTGATCATCTGGAAAAAAAAAAAATTATTTCAAACTATGTTTGACATAAACAACAAAAGCAATAGTCCTCCAAAGGGAACAAAGAAAACATATAATAGAAAAATCACAATGCCACTTCTTCTTTCTAATTTTTTCGGCCACGTGGCCATTTCAAAGAAAAAAAACAAAAACAAACAACAATACAACTACATGAATGTCCATCTTTGGCAAATGGGCTCTGACCAGTTGCCAAAGATGGACATCACGTAGTTGTATTGTTTTGGGTTTTTTTTTTTTCTCTTGAAAAGGGGCCACGTGGCCGAAAATTAGAAGAGTGGCTTTGTGAATTTCTATTATGTTTGACAAATAGGGAAAAAAAAATAGAAAGTTTGTTTTCCGCCCAACGAATTGATCACTTTTTTTTTTTTTTTCAAAAACGTGCAGATCGGTTTCTAGACCCGGTTCATCATTCCCTGGAAGCAAAGCAATGGACACAGCTTGACAATCTGTTGTGTGAAATCGATGCAGGCTGGAAGTATAACTACCTAGATTTTACTGGAAACCCACGCAATGATGAAAACTACAGTCTAAAAAGAGAGGATAAGCAGCCTTTTTAAGAATGGACTTGGAGTATAAGACTGACAAAACCGGAACTGTCTCAAGGAGAGACAGTTAAAGTTCAATATCCCCGTTCCCGCATGAGAAGTAATGAAATTTTTGCCAGAAAAGATTGTGGACTCTGTCTTACACAATAGCTGTTCCAGCCATGAACATGGACACGTAGGGATATGATTCCTGCACCACCGTCTGGTCTGGGTTCTCTCAATAACAACCACAGTAACCACAGAGCATCTCCTGTTATTACCAACTGGCCGGATGGGTGATGAAATGGATATCCTTATGACATGAAGAGGAAAAATGAAGCACAAATGGTGTGAGGGGTCTGACATCTGGACAACAAACCATCCGTCCCCAGAGATCCATCGCATGAAGGTGACAGTTTGGTAAGGGGAGTTGTGTGCCGGATTCGGATGGTTGTGGAGTCCAGTGTGACGTCAGTGCTGACAGCAGTCCAATCGGGCTCTGGCCGGCACCAGACAATGACTGTCAAGCCCCGAGATATGATGTGAGTTATTTGTTTGTTTGTGTGTTTTGTAATCCATGACGTCCAAGGTTTGATCGGCTTTTATGAAACCGGGTCTGTAAATTTCAGCTTTTGGACTTCATTTTGCTTCTCAAAAACATTGTCTACGCCCTTTCCTTCTCATTCATTTCCGTTCTAAAGTGTATTAAAAATAACGGATGCTACAACAGCGCGATTGTCTGGTGGTGTGGTACTGTTCGTCAGAAAAGAGCTGCTGAAGTTTATTTGCACGAATTCATTTAGAACATGATAACAGAATAGAGCTAAAGCTGTCCAACAACATACTCAAAGCAGTGTGAAGTTTCGTTTTCGGGGTGTTATGTCCCACTGTTAATTCGATTCATGACAAGGAAAAGGACGGAGATTTCACAATAGCAATGCTCTGATGCGAACAATGAATGCTGGATATCGTCGAAAGCACTCGGGGATCTCCTATTCATGTGTTTTTTTTTTGTTGTTGTTTTGTTTTGTTTTGGTTTGTTTCGTTTTGTTTTTGGCGACTTGATCGCCAGGACTGACAGTGAAACACAGCGCGTTCCAGTAAATGATTGTCGATGTTACTTTTCATGTTTTCTGCTCCTGATAATGATGACTAATGAATTTGTTGAATTTATACAGATATAAAACAAGTTAAAGGAGAACTTGAAAAGTACCTGCCTCCTAAATCTTTGTTGATGTTTTAACCTCACATTTTGGAACCGAATGCTTGTGGAGTTATGCTAGTAATGCTGGGAATTTGACTCGCACTTCTTCTTCAGGCTGTCGTGGTGTTGATTATTTTGTTGTTTCTACAGGCCCGCTCCTGCGCAGGTTTGATATTGTGCTGAGGAAAAGAAGAGTGTAACTCACACAAAATGTCAACAAAAGTATGTTTACATAGGAAAAATTCGTATGATCATCGATCATATTAAAAAACTGGATGCGATCAAAACTGTTTGCATAAGGGCAGAAAGCGCTGGCAAAGGGAAGAAAATATAGTCTGCCCTTTGACGATCTGACGTAGGAACTGCTGCTTCTCTGGAAGCTGCATGAAAAATACAATTATTACAGGAAAAGAGAAACAGCATAAGTAGTTTGCTGGTAAGCTCATGTAGGGTGAGTGTGCGACAGTTACGTAGAGAGTTTCATAGGGGTTATACTGAAGGAAAGAGACTATTCCAGTGTTCAGAAATGATTATAAAGAATTACTGAGACAAAAGGAAAGTTCACGTCAGAAGTTTCCATTCTTAATTCACGGTCATGAGCAATGTCAATAATCCCTTTTTTTTTTTTTTTTTGTTTGTTTTTTTGGAAAGAATGTGAAGTCTGTTTCAAGTACATCTACAACAAACTTCAACGGTGGCCACCCCCCCACCATTTACCAAAGCATTTAATTCTGTTCGGATAGTAGATAGAGCTTGTAACGATACGGTATGTGCAGGATACAATGAATTCTGAGGTGCCCAATGCTCTGTGTTCACAGTGATCTCAGTTCTGATTTCACAGAGTCAGCAGCTTCTGTATGTGTAGGCTGGTGACGGAGTCGTCAGCACTGGCAAGAAGATCATGGCGACTGATGCTGAATGGACATCGCGGCGGCACCCCAAGAGGGGTGGCCCTGGGGGGGGGGGGGGGGGGGGGCTGGGGGGGAGGGCGGGGAGGGGGGGGGGGGGGGGGGGGAAGGGAGGGGGGTGGGGGGGAGGAGGGGGAGGGGAGGGGGAATTCAAATATGATCACACGGCATCGTGACCAAGTCAATTATTTTGACCTTAGTGTAGGGCTTAGAGGATGGTTGTTTGGGTACTTGTGTATTTTGGAATCCGAACAGTGGTCACTGAACGGTACAGGGTTTATTGGGGCAGCAGGCCAGGGTGTGTCTTGATGGGCTGCCTCATGTCATACTACACATTGACTGCTTCCCTGTGCATTGAGAGGTGTGCTGGGGTGGGGACAGAGAGTAAAATAGATGTCCACTAACTACACATGATTGCTTCCTGTGCACTGATTTGTGCTAGGGTGGGACAGGTTTATAAACTAGATGTCCACTCATACATTGATTGCTTGCCTGTGTGGCACTGAAGTGCTAGGGTGGGACGAGGGTAAACTAGATGTCTTTTACATTCGACATTGTTGCTTCCTGTGGTGAACACTGAAGTGCCTGGGCGTGGGGACAGTGTGGAACTAGATGTCGCGTTCTATTGGGGGTGGCGTGGGGGAATATGGCTACGGAATGACACAGGAAATCACCACCACACACACACACACACACACACAACACACACACACACACAACAAACACACGCATGCACATGCACACATACGCGCGCGTGACACACGCACACACGGCACATGCACGCAAACACGCAGCGCAATGCCACACGCACGTACACACGAGACGCGCTACCAACGCGTGCACGCGCGCGCGTCACACACACACATGCAACGCGCACACACGCACAACAAACGCACGATGGCACATACATCCACACACACACACACCACACAACCACACACACACACACACACACACACACACACAACACAACATACACACACACACACACCCACACACAAACAAAACACACAACGTCTAGCTGGTGTACCTGGCGCGAATAGACCTCACACAAATCCGGACACAGAGACAGCCAGCACAGTGAGTGAGGCAGGCTACAAGCACACTCTGGACAAAGATGTCTCTTATCAGACACAAAGGACACTCCACAGTCAAGAGGGAAACCCATGCAGAACGAATATAGAGCGTGAGCCGTGTGTAAATGGCATACAAACTACGTTGGAGAGAGGACAGAGAGAGAGAGAGGAGAGAGAGGGGAGGTGAGAGATAGAGAGATACGAGAAGACTCTGAGCAGAGAGGTCGGAGAGGGATCCATGCCGGTAGGAGAGAGGAGTTGAGGAAGCAGAGGGAGGGAGAGTGAGGGAAAGGATGGATAGACGGAGGAGCTTTGGGAGAGGACGAGGGGCGAGGAGAGAGAAGAGGGGTGGACGAGAGAAGAGGTGGAGAAGAGGAGTCCTGAGAGCGAGAGGTTGAGCGATGGGGAGGCGAAGATAGAGAGTGGGGGGGGGAGATGTGGGAGAGACGGCGGAGAGAGACTTGGATAGAGAGAGGAGAGTGGTGAGAGTGGAGAGTGCGAGACGAATGAGAGAGAGGAGATGAGAGGAGAGGAGAGAGAAGGTTGGTGAGAGTGGCGATAACGCTATTACTGTACCCGATTTCATTACGGCGATATTTCTTCCAGGAAAACTGTTTTCAACTTCATGACAGACAGAATTTGCCAAGCACCATATGATTTTTACTGACTACTATGTCCCTCAGTCTGGGTAATAATCCGAGAAAAATTACAACCCTGTACTAATTGACAATCCGAGGAATTAAACCCTGTCATTGACCCCCAACCCCACACCCCTACCCAAAGCGGGGACAGGTTATTTCCCTTTATTCATGAATGTGCAGCGCCATCGTTTCCTGAATTATGAATGCAGTGAGCTGAGACCATGTGCGTGAAGCGGGGAAAGTAGCCCGGATATATAGGACTCAGAGATTTTATCGCTCCATTATCAGAATGCCTTGCGCGCGGGCGGCGCGCGCATGTGTCTGTTTTGTGGAGAGCGTGTATTTATTCAGTCATCATTTTTGAATGCTTCTTTCCTTAGTTTTGAGACACACTCATCCCTGTGGCGGACCATTTTTGTCCGGTCCCAAATTGTGGAGACAGTTCCTGAAGTAGCGAAAGTTTGTGTTCACGCGTCTGTTCACGTCTGTTGACCCTGTTGACCCTGACAGCTTCCTACTCACCTGCGTTTTGTCAGATGAGCGAGGATTTCCTTTCAGTCTCTGTAGATTTGCCGGCTGGAAACATCACCACGGTGCCGAAGAGGATAGAGAGTCTCTCCCCGCTTAGTTTTGGTGTTAATCAGCTATGTTTGATTAGTCAAAAAATGGAAGTTAGGGTTAGTACTAAAGGAGTTTGGTTTTTTCCTACAGTGGTGGTCGTGAACTTTCCAGTTCTTAGTGAAAGCCTGCGATATGTCATTGTTCCCTTGATTGATCTTGTGATTGACAACGACTTGAAGAGACACTAGGGTGACTGTAGGAAGTGTGGTTAGTGAAATGTGTGAGTCGAGAGGTGGACGAGGAGAATGGAGTGCGTGAGTGGATGGAAGAGAGAATATGTATATATATGTTATGTATATTGTGACGAAAAAAAGCGATCAAATGTAATCAGTATATCAATGAGAGAAGAAAAACGTTTGTTTACTTTCTTTCCCCCTAAAGTATTATAATTGGTGATGTTGGTGAGCTCTGGAAGTGAGTAATGAAAATTACTTACTGTGTATAAATCATTGGAAAATGTATTCTGATTCCTGTTGTGGACATGTCTAGTGATGATGATGATGAGGAAAAGTAAAAACATTCTTTTCTTGATATAAAGGGACAAATGGAGATCGTTACTATTTAAGTGTATAATTGTGTTCTTGTACTTTAAAAAGGGTTTACCTGAGGAAATCTGTGTGTATTTTTCAATGTAATCACTCATGGTGCTAATCGATGAATTCTTCTGTTGTGTGACTTACAGACTACTTAGTAGACTATATATGGGTATCTTCCCCAAATTTCCGGTGAAATGTATTACGTGAAGAGTGACTGCTAGTGATGAGACTAGGACTATAAACGTGTAGGTAGTAGGCTAGGTAATCAATGTAGTTTATACAGTTCCCAGGTGTGTGGGTGAGGCTCCTGAATCCGGCATGGCACTGATTACCATCGGGTGGGGTGCAGCCCGTGCCCCCGGCGGCTGTCTCCGTCATGACGACGTGGGAGAGGTGATCGCCAAGTCAGTAGTGGTCTTGTGTAGTAAAGGGCCTCAGGATTCTCCGTCACGACGACGTGCAGAGGCGGACCGCTAGGTCGGTAGTCCGACGTGATTTTCATCTGTGTGGGTGTGCCCTGTGGGGACACCACTTGGAACTGTGCTCTCGAGCGGCTCTGCTTGCCGTGTGTGAGTACCCTGGTTGGTGTTGTAGACTGTAATTTGGGCTCTGCTTGCTGTGTGAGTACCCTGGTTGGTGCTGTAGACTGTAATTTTGGGCTCGGTGCAGCCAAGGTGTGTGAACTGTGTCTGTTAGGACACTACTGACGGTGCCAGTGAGGTCTTTTCCAGAAAAAAAAAACTTGCTGTGAGATTCTTGTGAACGATGTGTCGCTGAGCGGAGAGCGGCTGTTAAAGCTCCCCGCTCGAAGAGGAGGTCGTCGAACTCTCTTTAATATCTATACTTAGTTGTTTAGATTCAACGCCTGCCTACCTTGGCGCTGAAGAGATCTAAGCTAAGCGAAAAATTTCGTTCATTTTCATTGCCCTATTGTGTTGTGTCTTGTCTGAAGAAGACCTAAGAGGTCGAAACGCCTCGTGTTTTTGTCTGGTGACTCGTTTGTCCACGTTTTTCTCGGCGGTTCGCTAACATTTATTTGAGAGTTGTTTAGATTTCCGCCTGCAGTCGTCTCACTTCGCAATCTGTTTGCTCTGGGTATACCGCCACATGTGTGTGTCGGCGGGGCTGGGATATAGTAGTAGTAGTATAGTAGTAGTAGTAGTAGTAGTAGTAGTAGTCCGTCGGGAGCCGACGAAGACGTGAAATGTTGATCTAATGTTAATCTGTATTGATTTTTGTGCCTGCTGATTTTATATCAACGGTTATGGTGATTTGTGTTGATAATGTTTTGTTGGTTCAGGCAGCATATAAAAGAAAAGAAAACTTAGTGTGTGGATTGCCTGGCCGTCCATGTTCGTGTGGTGTGGGCGTGTGTAGGGAATAATCGTGACACGCATCCAGTCTTCTGAAAGTGAGAGTCAGGACAGTCAACACACAGCACCACACACCATCCTTTCTTAGTTTTGAGAATGCACTGATCGCCTGATTTTGACATGTTCAGTACAAGAGAAACTACGCCCTAATCTAAACTTATAGAAAAAAAAACCTCTCTTCACAAAACAAAAGGGCAGAGGAGAGAGAGAGAGAGAGAGAGAGAGGGGAGTGAGGGAGAGAGAGAGAGAGAGAGAGAGAGAGATTGATTGACTTGAGGGACGGAGGAGAGAGGATTTTGATTGGTCTTGATTGATCTTTAATACACAAGGATGAAGATTTAGGCCAAAGCCTAGTCTTACAATCTGTCTTTGTCATGCATACATTATCTCAACACATATTCATGCATACTGACAATTTAAGATTTTATGGTAATCTAATTATGCAGTGATAAGCAAGCTATTCATAAAGGTACTAATGAGATGGGGGGATGGTAATACAGAAAGAAAATTACAAAGAAACAAACAAAAAAACTAGAGAGAGAGGGTCAGAGGAGGGTGGGGAAGAGAGAATGGTAGGTAGAGAGAGGAGAAAAGGGATAGTAGACAGAGTAGGAATGGGGATGAGAGATTTTAACAGAGTGGGGGTTTTTTTTTGACAATAGACGATTTAAAAAGTGTGGTACACAGAAGACTTTGCGAAAGGGCGCTAATCATTGTAATCGTATAATTAAATTACTGAGACATAAAATGTTTATGCAAATGTTCCTTGAAAAGTTTTAAAAGTATTCATGTTTTGTAGATTCGGTGAATGTGAGTTCCAGACATATGGTCCAGAGTAAAGCTAGGCTTGTTTTGTATAGATCAATGCGTGGATAGGGAAAGAAGGAATTTCGTCGAGAGAGAGAGAGAGAGAGAGAGAGAGAGAGAGGAGAGAGAGAGAGAGAGAGAGAGAGAGACTCAAGACTCAAGATAATTTATTCATGATTAGGCCATTGCCCAGAGAGAGAGAGAGAGAGAGAGAGAGAGAGAGAGAGAGAGAGAGAGAGAGTGTAGTGAGAGAGAAAATGTAAAATGGCGACAACCCATAACAAGTTTTCAACTCGTAGGACAGGTTGTTTCCCTTTACTCGTCAGTGGCAGACCAATGAGCACGACCGACATGAGATCATCGGTATACAGTGGGATTTCTTTCGGACATTATGAAAACTATTGCTGCTATGTTTGCTAGTGAAGTTTTCAAATGAAGTCTTGGTTCAAATGAAGTTGAGTTTTGGTTCAAACGAAGTGAAGTTTGGTTCAAATCAAGTGAGTTTGGTTGAAGTTTGGTTCAAATCAAGTGAAGTTTGGTTCAAATCAAGTGAAGTTTTGGTTCAAATCAAGTGAAGTTTGGTTCAAGTCAAATGAAGTTGGTTCAAATCAAGTGAAGTTTGGTTCAAATCAAGTGAAGTTTGGTTCAAATCAAGTGAAGTGTGGTTCAAATGAATGAAGTTTGGTTCAAATCAAGTGAAGTTTGGTTCAAATGAAGTGAAGTTTGGTTCAAATGAAGTGAAGTTTGGTTCAAATGAAGTGAAGTTTGGTTCAAATGAAGTGAAGTTTGGTTCAAAAAGTGAGGTTGGTTCAAATCAAGTGAAGTTTGGTTCAAATCAAGTGAAGTTGGTTCAAATCAAGTGAAGTTGGTCAAATATCAAGTGTTTGGTTCAAATCAAGTGAAGTTTGGTTCAAATGAGGTGAAGTTTGGTTCAAATGAAGTGAAGTTTGGTTCAAATGAAGTGAAAGTTTGGTTCAAAAAAAGTGAAGTTTGGTTCTAATCAAAGTAAAGTTTGGTTCAATCAAGTGAAGTTTGGTGTTCAAATCAAGTGAAGTTTGGTTCAAATGAGGTGAAGTTGGTTCAAATCCAGTGTGACAAGGCAACGGGGGTGAGGAAAACGGGGTTCTTTGGTCCTCCTTATATCTTCGTCAAACAGCCCATCCTACACTCACTCCTTACACCTTCGTCAAACAGCCATCCTACACTCACACTCACCCCTTACTCCTACTTCGTCAAACCTTCATCCTCCTACACTCACTCACTCCTTACACCTTCGTCAAATAGCCATCCTACACTCACTCCTTACACCTCCTACACTCATATACATCCATTCCATCATACACTCACTCCTTACACCTTCGTCTCCTACACTCACTCCTTACACCTTCGTTATCCTCCACTACACTCACTTCTTACACCTTCGTCAAACAGCCATCCTACACTCACTCACTCACTACACTCACTCTTTCTTCGTCTATAGCTTTCCTACATCAGTGTCCTCAACTGTCATTTCTCTGGAATGAATGTCAGAGATCATTAAATTTTTTCATCAATCATGTCTTTAACTGACATGTGTCCGGAATGAATGTCAGAGATCATTAAAAAAAAATTTTAATCAACCGTGTCTTCAACCGAGCTTTGTCCGAAATGAATATCAGAGATTATCGAAAATTTTAATCAACCGTGTCTTCAACTGAGTTTTGTCCGGAATGAATGCTAGAGATCACCGAAAATTTTAAGAGATTAGATTATTAAAAATTTTAATCATCCATGTCTTCAACTGAGCTTTGTCCAGAATGAATGTTAGAGATTATCGAAAATTTTAATCAACCATGTCTTCAATTGAGCTTTGTCCGGAATGAATGTTAGAGATTATCGAACATTTTAATCTATTTTGTTATCTCTCCCTACCCCCCCCCCCCCCCCCCCCCCCCTCCCCCCGTCTCTCATGTTCGGGTATGTGCGTGAAGACGCGTGTGTGCGCGTACATGTGTGTGTGTGTGTGTGTGTGTGTGTGTGTGTGTGTGTGTGTGTGTGTGTGTGTATGTGTGTGTGTGAGTGTGAGTGTGTGTGGGGGTGTGGGGGGTGTTTAGAGAGAGAGAGAGAGAGAGAGAGAGAGAGAGAGAGAGAGAGAGAGAGAGAGAGAGAGAGAGACTGAACAACAATCTGGATTGTTGCAGGCAAGTTATGCACAAGTGAAAGAAATCAAAACGGTTTTTGTTCATTCGTTTGTTTCTCTCTTCAGACCTACAGGTTGTCGCTTAGGACTTAAAAAATGAAACCTAAAATATTGAGATTGTTCAGCTGATATGGACCAGACTTTATCATTGTGGCCGTTGTGCATAGATGGTCATTATTTTCTTCTGGTGTGGTGTATGGCCATGGTCTGGACTGACTTGACATCCACCAGCCCAGAGCAGTCACAAATGGAGTTTACACTGCACCGTCAATTAACTGCAGGGTTCTTTCCCTTCGGCGGCATGGTTAGGAATTAGACCGTTAGAGAGAGTTTCTTTGGAATGGGAAGTATATGTCGCATGCGCTCACCACAGAAAAACACTGTGAATGAGAGGTCAGGTGCAGACATGTTGGTATAAATTAGTAACATCGGTGTAAGTACAAATTAAAAAAAAAAAAAAAAAAAAAAAAAGGAAAAGGAAAAAGAAAGGAAGAAAGAAAAGAAAGAAAGAAAAGAAGACCACAACTAGACTCAGCTTAACGATAAACACTGACTGCTGTGTCTGACTCGGCGAAAAAAGGTTGGTTGGGACGAGTTACCGATTTGATAGAAAACCTTTAGGTCAGGTTTAAGAGCAGTCGATCCATCGTACGATGTCCGACGCTCTGGTGAGGCCCTGGACTCCCTCCGGTAACCCAATGACACAACAAGCACTGACTCGATCTTCAGCGCACTCAGTGGAAAGATATGATCATGGCCCAAAGACGGATTCTGGTGTGGATCTGCGGTGTGGATCTAGGATCTCTCACCAAAATGGCAAAAACAAGCAAACAAACCAACAGAAACCTAGTGACCCAATCTTAACGAGACCTGTTGAAAAATGTACTACAGAAGACGGGAGGGAGGGGAGGAAGGTGAGGGAAGGGGGTGTGCGCCCTCTGGAGGGCTGTTCACTGTGCTCTATATGTTTATATTCAGGCGTGTTTGCACAAAATGATGAACGATGGTTTTAAGCTGGGTCATTCAAATCGTAATAAGACATTTGAACTTTTGAACTAAGTGAGCTTATTACTGATTTGGTAAAAAAAAAAAAAAAAAAAAAAAAAAAAA
>JADBJO010012127.1:47061-60046 GCA_016801955.1 Conus betulinus
GCCTGAGAGTTGATGTCGATCAGTACTCTTGACTGCCATTTGTGAGACAATGGGGGATGGTGTATGTTTGTACAGTTTGTACAAGAGGGTGGGGGTAGGAGTGGATGGGGGGGTGGTTGTCAAATTTCGCCACCACGCAGATGATCCAATACTCGCGTTCACAAGATCCCGTGACCTAGGTCAGCATACGGTGGGTGATGCAAACACAGAAATAGCCGGCATGCACCAGGATAATTGGAGAGGAGGTGGGCACCGTCAGGCATTTCCCGTTTTTCCCACCGACGTACTATGATTAACACTCGACAGTAGCATCGTTGTCAACGTGTCTGTAACAGCACTGCAGTGGTCTACTGGTGAGAACAAGAGCAGCAGCAGCAGCAGCAGTAGCAGCAGTGACAACAACAACAACAACAACACAACAACAACAACAACATCATCATCATCATCATCATCTCCATCACCACCACGAACCTCATTCTAATACAAAATGGAAGCGACGAATTAAACTGATTGACTGGCACCATTCTTTTAGGATCGAAGCTCACTGTTAGAAGTTAGAAGGTCAGAGGTATGGCAGTGTTCACATGCTTTATGTAAATGTTGGAGCTGTAACAGTGCGCACATCGATGTTTAAGGTGTTGCAGTGTGCACATACATTTTTAAAAATAAGTATTAGAGGCGTAATACTGCACCTGCTTTGTGTCAGTTTTAGAGGTGTTACAACATCACGTGCTCTGTATCATTGTCAGATTGTTACATTTTCACACACTTTGTATCATTGTTAGATGTAAGGTGTTACAGCGTCACGTGTTTTGTATCATTGTTGGATTGTTACATTTTTTCACACACTTTGTGTCATTGTTAGATTGTTACATTTTCACACGCTTTGTATCATTGTTGAATGTATTGCATTTTCACATGCTTTGTATTATTATATTACAGTGTGGACATGCTTTGTATTCATGTTCGAGGTGTTACAGTGTCGGCATGCTTTGTGTCAGTTTTTAAAGGTATTATATTGTACGCATGCTTTGTGTTGATATTAGAGGTGTTACAATAATGTCCGTATACTTGGAATCAATTTCAGTGGGTGCTCACGTTTCGTGTCAGATTTAGAAGTCTAATGAAATCTACATGCTTTGTGTCAGTTTCAGAGGTGTCATGGTAGGCAGATTCTTTCTATCGATTTCACAGGTGTTGCTACGTGTGTTTATGTACTTTGTATCAAGAGGGTTCTGTATCATTTCCCTTCTTATTTGTTTTTTTTTGTTTAAATTTATCTCTTAAAATTAATGTAGATTAACTGTGTTCAGATTTTAATTTACTTTTTTTTTTTTTTTTTTTTTTTTTTTACTTCTTAGTCTTATATTTTGGTTATATGAATGCCATCATCATGGTTTGGTATTCATGGAGCTTTCCACCACGATTTGGCCTCCACAGTCATGTAGATTGAAATTAAAAAAAACAAAAAACAAACGAAAAAAACAAACAACAAACAAACAAAAAAAAAAAAAAAAAACGAATGTATTGTACTTTTTTTCCTTAGCAGCATATCTCACCACAGAACCACCATCATCCTGTTGTCTGGGTGAGCTGGATACAGTGTCTGGCGGTTAGCTTAGACTGTTGCATAAACGTCAGGTCGCACCCTGGCGCTTGACCCCCGGGGGGAAGGTTACAGCCACGCCACCTGTTGTTTGCGAGAGAAACTACAGAGGTGTGGGCCCGTGTGTACATCACTGTCAGGGGTGGTAATCCCGTAATGACTATTGTCACTCACCGTCAATGGTCAGCCCTTGCCCAAAATGCCCCTCACAAAGACGGTGGGGTCTACACCGTGGCCCCAACAATGTGACACTGGTATGCGCGATCAAGAGCGTTTTTTTTTTTTTTTTTCCAACAGGTAAACGACCCCGCTGGTTAGTACCAATCACGAGATAGTTGAAAGAATTCGCCGAGTGGCGTAACCCCCCCCCCCCCCCCCCCCCCCCCCCCCCCCCCCCCACATATATATCAAAACAGATGAAAAAGAAAGACAAAGTTTAAACGATCCAGTCCCTGTTTCAATTTTGTTGTATTTGCCATCTACTTCATCTTCAATACATGCAATATAATTGTTGCTCTTTAGGCTGATGATGATGAGAAATCGATTTTATTTTCTAATATACCGAAAGGTAAATGCTCTTTAACGTGGATAGAACAGGAAATTTGAAAAAAAAATGGTGATTTTTTTTTTGTGTGAACTGATATTGCTACTACAAAGAAAAAGAAGTAATCAGATGGTTTTTTAACCACTTTTCTGATCAGTATGAAGATATATCCGTGTGAAGATGAAATCCTATTTAAACAGCTCTCAGCTTATAGGTCTTAACCAAATTCTGATGACTTGCTGACACACCTCTGTTCTTTAAGCCAAATAGTCACATATCTGATAATTCTATGTCACATAACTATATAACAGGACAATAAAAGAACCGAATGAAAACATGACCAAAAGACAATTTGGCTCATTTTTAGAGCATGTGACAAAAAAAATCATCAGTTGCATTAACTGACAAAGCACAGGTAACGACAGAAATAAAATCCAGATTTTCTTTACGTGTTTCCGAACCAAAACCGTGGCTGCGGGAAAAAGTTTGAGCAGTTTAAGCTTATGTTCATGTATTTGAATCATCACAAAAACAATGATCAGCGAGCTGCGACAAAAGAGAACAAGCACGCGCATCTGTTTTCACACAAACATATCGACAGAATAAAACGTTCCAGATAATCCCACATATCTTTGAAACACGTATGTATACTTTATAGTTTTCATTTAAACATGCGGGCTGAGTCACCACGTTCCTTATGGCAGCTGCCAGAGGTCCATCTTCACCCCTTTTCTTCTGGTGACACTGGTCGCTGATGTCGCCGTTAGTGTTGCGGCAGTCAGGGCGATCATAAGCTTATCTAAGGACCGTAAGAACACGAGACTGGTACCCTGTGATTTTCGACAGCCTCGTCCAATCAGTGTGTCTCTTCGTACCTGGTGCGTCTGCTCTAGGTAACCAAGAGACACTCTGATTGGTAGAGGCTTTCAGAATGCTTTTCAAGGCTTCCTCTCTTAAGATGGTTGTCATGAAGCCATGTCTGTCAATCTGCGGGGAGGGCGAACCGTGGAAACGTGTCTTCTTAAAACTGTGGGAGACATGATGCAGATCTGATGAAATCCTCCTCCGGTCACGTTCCTCGATTGCCTGCTACTGCATTCCGCTGTGTGGTGGTTCAGGATTTCAGGGGCTCCGGCGGTCGTTGTCAAGCGCGCTGTTGTCTTGGAAGCGACGCCGTTTGGCTGAGTGAAGTGCAATCCTTGGCCATCTACATCTGTCGGACAGTCTTGGAGCTACCTGAGCACACGGCAATTTGCTTCAATGTAATTTGTGTGAAGCACAGTTTCAAAACATCGAGGTAAGTACACACACACACACACACACACACACCCCCCATCCATGAAAGCTGGGAGTTTCGTCACTAGGCCTTGTTTAGTGCTTCAAATTTTTTACCGGCGAGATTAACATTTTAAAGTCGACAACTTTCAACGTCTGATAAACACCGAGCATCTGTTGTATCTTCACTTACAAAGGTTTTCATAAAAAGGTTGGACTTGTAGTTTTTATTTTATATGAATCGTGTATAATACCCTCTATCTCCTTTCAACGTAACACATCAATTTTTCCGCACTTTGTTTTGAAAGAAATGGCCGAAATACTGTGAGCATTTTTCCCTTTTTGAAATCATTTTACTCTAGATCTAACAAATATCCCTTCTATTTTATCTGTTCTTAATATCTGTAATTTTTTTCCACCTAACATTTGAACAGCGTTTCCAGTTAAACTCTGCTCAAGATGAAACACATCAATTTGCAATGTTTGTTCTTTTTTCTCTCTCTCTCTCTCTCTCTCTCTCTCTCTCTCTCTCTCTCTCTCTCTCTTTTACTGTAAGCTACATGTAAAATTAGTTTGCTTTTTTTTTTTTCAAAAACAACTGATCACTAAACTGGAGTTGTAAGCTTGAGTTTTGACTTTCGTTTCCTTGTAAAATTGGTTAAATCATACATAATAAGCTATACTGCTTTTTGTTAGTCTCTTGATTTGTTTTTTGATGGCCTCAGCACATGCATATCTTTCAACAAAGATTGGTTAGATATCTGTAAAGTCATTGTTTTATCAACAGCATTTTTTACACTGAAAGCAGTCAGACGATAATCTAATGGGTAACTGGGGCTGATGGCCACAACGTTCACATCGGGCATCGGATATACCGAAGCAAAGAAATTTCCGATCTGCCTTGCTGAACAGAATAAAAAAAAATTCCGCCACATATACTGTCTTTTTCATTTATTTACTTTTTAATAATTGAATTCTCTCCACACATTAACCAAATCAGACATTTCCGTTATTTCTTACATTTTCCTTGCAGAGGGCAATGTAAACATCCATATACAAAAGTATCTTTTTCACATCCAGAGTAACACCCCAGTCTTTTATAACAGTGATAAAATTCGTACACAAATCTTTTCGAAAAAAAAAAAGGTGGAGTCATAACCATTTAGACCATAAACAACCAGAGCAAATCGTTTACCAAGCACCCCGATAGAAAAAAAAATCATATCAAATCCATCTGCACCTGTCACAACTTTATATACTTCACACACTCAAAATCGTGCTTAGCAGTAAAACACCAGGATTGTTGCTATCTGTGCCCATCCCATTCAGCAATCAACCCACGACCTTGATCTGCGCCTTTCTCTCTTCTCTCTCTCTCTCTCTCTCTTCTCTCTCCTCTCTCTCTCTCTCTCTCTCTCTCTCTCTCTCTCTCTCTCTCTCTCTCTCTCTCTTCGTTCCCACGCGGTGACAGCT
This sequence comes from Conus betulinus, assembly GCA_016801955.1. Classification (NCBI taxonomy): domain Eukaryota; kingdom Metazoa; phylum Mollusca; class Gastropoda; order Neogastropoda; family Conidae; genus Conus; species Conus betulinus. Next base: position 51,960 of record JADBJO010012127.1, read on the forward strand.
GTGCAAATGCTGTGCGAAAGAAATCTTAAACGATCAAAATTAAGAGGAGAAAAAGAGAAGCAAATTAAGGACCGATAAATATGAAAAGGAAATTTATTAAAATCTTAAGAAACGTTTTTTTTTTTTTTTGCTTGTTCAGGAATGGAAAATTTTGACATTGAAGTATAACAATATATATATATATATATATATATATATATATATATATATATATAGAGAGAGAGAGAGAGAGAGAGAGAGAGAGAGAGAGAGAGAGAGAGAGAGAGAGAGAGAGAGTTTTATCATCTCATCATTCATCTTTACTGTATTGTTTATTTCATTGTTTCTAAATCTTAACAAAGCCATTAACACAACAACACCATTGAAAATGATCATGAATAATCATGACTGATTTATAAACTAAAAGCTAGTTATTTGAAAAAAAAGAAAACGAAATAAACAAATAATCAAACCGACCAAACGATTATTACACATGTGCTGCAAAACTACACAGAAGAAGTGAACGAACAAGCAAATAAACGACAGGCAGACTGGTATAGTTTCGGCAGTGAAGAACGGAATTTACAGGTGACCAACTTACTAGCTGTTTCTCAGCACATTGGGGAAAAAAACAAACGTGGGGCCAGCATGCCAAAGGTGGTGAGCTGATGAAAACCACCACCTTGCTCCTGCCAGGGGATCACCTGACATGCTGTGTGACTGACTACCTGGCGCCAGAGCAGACGCAGACAGGTTCCACCCACCCCCACCCCCACTCCCAGTCACCATGATGATTGCCCGCCCAAACAACAGCTGATGTGGAGTGAAGCGTGAACGTGTGGTTCAACAAAAAAGCAGACCGGTTTCCGTCCCTCTGCTTCCGGAGGGCAAGTCACTCATGGAGAGGAGTTGACCTGACTGGGGGACACTTCAGCGCGCAGAGCCAGGTCGGATTAGGACTGCTGATTGTGAACACGCGCCACTGAACACCAACGAAGTGACTCGGCAGCAGTGCAGTGTCTCCTCCGGTGAATTGACGACTTGACACTGACTGCTCCCTGTGGATTGCCGGTGCCGTGGCTGCGGCAGGCAGGGCCGGGCTGTGGCTGTGGACGGGGTGTGGCTGTGGACGGGCTGTGGCTGTGGACGGGTGTTGGCTGTGGACGGGGTGTGGCTGTGGACAGGGTGTGGCTGTGGGCGGGGTGTCGGAATAAGTGGCGTGGGTGTACTGCCACTGAGACAGCACAGAAGATCGGACAGCAAATGAAAGAGAAAAAGGACTGCTGATTGTGATCCATCAGCTGATTAACCATCGGTTGACATGGTCGACGCAGGCCTGCATAAGTCTGCAAAACTGGCTCACATTGTTAGCTGTAAGTAAATTTTTTTTTTGCTGCAGATTTCTGTTTTACGGGTGATGACATTCATGAGCATGTTTCATTGCCTGAAATTGCCTTTAACTGTGCTAACTCATGGACCTCTACCATGCCTGTGGTTTCTTTCTTAGTATAATGAGTTCTTGTACGTTAGTTATGCCTTAATTCTCATTTAGGTCCTTTGAATTGATGGATGTCTATCATACACTTGAGAGTTACTGCAGTGTGTACTAAAGTCATTGACTTCTTTCATGCCTGTAGTTTTATTCTACTGTACAAAATTCACGGACTTCTTTTCGATAGCTATTTTCGCACACTTTGCAAAGCTGATGTAGGGGGGGTGGGGGGGGGGGGGGGGGGGGGGGGGGGGGGGGGAGGGGGGGGTGGGGGGGGGGGGGGGGGGGGTGGGGGGGGGGGGTGGTGTGGGGGGGGGGGGGGAGGGGGGGGAGGATACCGGGGGGGGGGTGGGGGGGGGGGGGGGGGGGGGGGGGGGGGGGTGGGGGGGGGGGGGGGGGGGTGGGGGGGGGTGGGGGGGGGGGGAGGGGGGGATGGGGGGGGGGGGGGGGGGGGGGGAGGGGGGGGAAGGGGGCTAATAAACTTGATTTCTTCTGGGTGAGGTCAAGGAATCTTCTCACGGCAGACGTGGTGTCTGACCTTGACCTCTTTTACTGAGCTGCTGTTCCTGCTCAGATGGGATCCAAGAGAGACTTGGAGATGTGGGCGAACACAGCGAGACACGTACACTGACACGAAAGTAGACTGGGGAAGAGAGCTCCAGGGGGTGTAGAGAGAATGCTTCAGAGGGATTGTCTCTATCTCGAGCAAGACGCCGGACATAAATCACATTGACAGGTGTCATTTCAACGCTACCCTAGAAGACCAGAGCCTCTTTCAGCCGTGATTGAACACCAGAAGCTTGCCCGTACATGCCTGCATCATGACGTCGTTCCTTGTCCAAGACGGCACAGTGGAGAGGGTGGACGTCCCAATCAGATCAAACAAATCCTGTCTGGGCGATTTTCAGGAGTGGGCTTATCACCACACCTCTATCCTGATGTTTCCAGCTATGGGTCATGTAGCTTCACTGCATTGTGGATGTCTCGGGAGAGACAAAGGCTAAGGGAGTAAACCCTGAAAGAAAATCCGGAGTGGAGCCCCTAAGGCAGTTGGTCGACACACCGTGACAACACTTTCCGGCAACTCCTGCAGCTGCGCTAGCACCATACTGAACTGGCTCTATCCCGATGTGCATGACTGAGGAGAGAGGGCTGAGGCGATTCCACGCTGCCTTTAGAAGTGACCCACCATGACCAAACTGTCCTGGGACTTGTGGGGAAAGAGGTTTTTTTTTTGTTTTTTTTTTTTTAATCTAATTCGTTCTGAACAGGTTAGTGGAGGTCGCAAAATGGACGACGCAGCAGCTTGCTCACTTATGTCGATAAACAAAAAAATGAAATCAAAATAATCCAAATAAATCACGTCAGCAAGTATTTAGTTGACATTAGTTTGATAGCTGGACCTACTAAAGGTGTCTCCCGAAGCATGAACACTTGGCTGTAGAAAGAGATCCCACAAGTTAATATTTAAAAAATTTAAAAAAAAAAAAAAAAATCTAGTAAACTGCATCTACTGCCTTACATATTGCAGAAAGGCAGGGTAACAAAAATTGTAAGCTGTCGAAAAGTTCGACACGCAAACACTCTATAAGTTTGAATCCAGAATGCAATGATATGAATTATCGGGCCTTTTTCAAGTCCATTCTGATGTGCTGTCGTTCTGGTAGTGTCACGACACTGTTCAACAGATCCCATCTGATCTCATAGGATAACCGCCCCTGCCAATCCTGTCCCAAAGATCCCAATCTGATCTCATAGGATAACCAGCCCCTGCCAGTCCTGTTCAACAGATCCCATCTGATCTCATAGGATAAACCGGCCCTGCCAATCCTGCTCAACAGATCCTATTTGATCTCATAGGATGACTGCCCTGCCAATCAAACTACTTGAAGTGCACAAGACGAACTCCAAAATTGCGTTGTCACCAATCGGCAAAAAGTTGACAGAATTCAGTGCTTCGCATTGTCCGCGATCCGACACGTATATATGACATATAAATAGAGATCATAATAGAGAGAGAGAGAGAGAGAGAGAGAGAGAGAGAGGAGAGAGAAGTATACGTAAGGTAGTAACCCTGATCTCACTCGCCAGTACACTCTCAAATCACTGTGGAAAAAAAACCCCACTGTAAGTCCACCCTGTTTGTTGGTGCAGGCAGCTATCCCTAATCACAGCTAATGACCTGGCTGGTCAGTTGGTCGGTGAGCCCCTTACCCACACATCTGTTGAAACAGGGCAGTGACCCGAAGCCCGAAAGACGTGGTGGAACAACATAACAATGGACACACTGGCCCTGCCCTTCCTTCTGTCAGCTGTGACAGGGACACACAGGCTGCACACCAAAAATGAATGCGCCCAAGGCCTTGCGTAAGGAGTCGAAGTATTTACAGCCTGGCGCAGTAACATTGTTTTCAGAATTTGTCTTGAGTCTGAAAGTGGATTCTCTTCGTTTACTTTCATATGGCCATCAAGGACAAGCCGGCGGTTCCAAGCAGGACAGATTGAAATGAAGAGAATGGACTATTGGGGAACCCACAACTGGCGCAAGATAGGTTGAACGGGTGTGAGAGCAGAGGACTGAAATACAAGGTGAGCCAAGGGGAACGTCCTGTAATTGAAGAATTGTGAATGATGTCATCGGTGGAAATCCCCCAAAATGCCTCAAAACAAGTTTACACATGGATTTAAAACGATTGGTGGTGTGTTGTTCTTTTGATCCATTATCAGTTTTGATATGAAATGCTGGTTAAAAAAACGTTATGCTAGGCCTCAAACACGTTTACATGGATTGTATAGTGATTTTGTGGCCCAATTCGTAATGTGGTGTGTGGCCACAAACCAGCAGTAGATGGAGGGGCATGGCCAGGAAGTCTTCAGTGACGCCTCAACAACGTCAGTACCAGTGACTCCTCAACAACGTCATTACCAGTGACACCACGTCTTAACAAACGTCATTACCAGTGACGCCTAAAAACGTCATTACCAGTGACGCCTCAAACAACGTCATTGCCAGTGAACACCTCAACAATGTCATTACCAGTGAAACACCTCAACAAAGTCATTACAGTGACGCCTCAACAACGTCATTACCAGTGACGCCTCAACAACGTCATTTATCAGTGACGCCTCAACAACGTCATTACAGTGACGCCTCAACAACATCATTACCAGTGAACATCTAAACAACGTCATTACCAGTGACGCCTCAACAACGTCATTACCAGTGAACATCTCAACTAACGTCACTACCAGTGACGGCCTCAACAACGTCATTACCAGTGACGCCTCAACAAACGTCATTGCCAGTGAACCTCTCAACAATGTCATTACCAGTGAACACCTCAACAACGTCATTACCAGTGAACACCTCAACAACGTCATTACCAGTGACGCTCAACAACGTCATTACCAGTGACGCCTCAACAACGTCATTACCAGTGACCAATCTCAACAACGTCATTACCAGTGACCAGCCTCAACAACGTCATTAACCAGTTTCAACAACGTCAATACCAGTGAAACATCTCAACAACGTCATTACCAGTGACGCCTCAACAACGTCATTAATTACCAGTGAACAATCTCAACAACCGTCACTACCAGTGGAACACCTCAACAACGTCATTACCAGTGTGAACACCTCAACAACGTCATTACCAGTGACGCCACCAACACGTCATTACCAGTGAACACCTCAACAGCGTCATTACCCAGTGAACACCTCAACAACGTCGTTACAAGTGAAAACCTCAACAACGTCATTACCAGTTGAACACCTCAACAACGTCCTTACCAGTGAACACTCTCAACAGCGTCCATTACCAGTGAACACCTCAACAACGTCATTACCAGTGAACACCCTCAACAGCGTCATTACCAGTGAACCTGCCTCAACAGCTTTCATTTTACAGTGACAACCTCAACAGCGTCATTACACCGTGACGCTTCAACAAACGTCATTACCAGTGAACACCTCAACAACGTCATTACTACCAGTGAACACCTCAACAGCGTCATTACCAGTGACGCCTCAGCAACCTGACTACCGTGCGGGGCAACAAATGTAAGAGAAGGTGATCTGTCAGGAGAATGGTGGCCATCCCGCCGTGAATGAAATGTCCTATAGAACTGTGAGCCAAACACGTTGGCTCACTCATCTGCACACAACGTCGCACGCACATACAACGCATGCTCACGCGCGCGCGTGCGTCCGCACACACTCCCACACACGTTTTACATACATACACATATATGGACACACTCATACAGTGACGCGTACGCAACACACACACACACACACCACACACACACACACACACAACACACACACACACACACACACAGCACCACACACACACACACACACACACACCTCGCCCACACACACTCTGACACACAGCACCTGACTGATGACTGACTGAAACCATTTACTGTCAGAATTAACATAAACAACACACATTCACATATACACGCGCGAACGCACCCCGCAAGCGCACACACGTTCACACGTTGGCACATTCATCGGCGCACATACACACACACAACACACACAGCACACACACACACACACACCACACACACACACACGCGTCGCTGCGCGCCCGCGCGCGCGCGCCCCGCTCGCAGAGAAGAAGAAGAAGAGAAAGAAGAAGAAAGAGACGAGAAGATGCATTTGAAACCACTGGGACCGTACCGAATTCACCCCCCACCACCCCCCCCCCACCCCACCCCCACCCCCCACTACTTCCCTTTGGATGATGGACCGGCAATCCAGGAGGAGTTTATCTGCCTCCTTTCCTTGGAATATGATGAATCAAATGAAGAAGAAAAAGAAAGAGGAGGGAGGAGAAGGAACGACGACGGTGACGATGACAACAAGATGTAGTACAAACCCCCCCCAAAACAAACAAACAAACAAACAAACAAAACAGCTACCGTGGCGAAGTGGTTAGCGTCGCGGATTCTCTGCTATGAAGTCGTGGGCCCGATTCCCATCAGAGCCATGTGGGACCTTTTCTGCCCCCGACTGGCTCCTTCCCAAATTTGAGTTTGCTACGGACCACCCTCTACTGGGAAGGCTGGGACTACAGAGTCGAGCTTCATCCACTAGATGGATGCGTCTCTCCAACAGTGGTCCGCTCAAGTTTCCTGACCAGCACTGCAAGTGTCTGTATCTCTCCGGGCCTGGTTGACGCCAGGATAGTTAAGCGTAGAGTACAGCCCTATCATAAGCATACTCATCGATTAGTATAAAAAAAAAAAAAAAGTTTCAAATTTGTGGGCCCTTCATGCCCTGATCTCTCATTGTAACTCCAGCTTTGATGTCTCTCCGCGTCTTGGTCTTGTTTTGATTCCGTCAGTGTCAACGGGATCGGCAAAATCATGAGGGCTGTCGTTGGGCGGACGTGGTGGGGCGCCCCCAGGCGGTGAGAACTCAATCACGGCCAGCTCCGGCGACTAAGAATTATTGCCCATCAGTAGGGGGGCTTAGTAGGGGTGGTGTCCTGCGTATGTTAGATCAGAACAGGCGCCACTGAACACCTACGGAAGTGACTCAGCCAGCAGTGCAGTGCCTCCTCCGGTGGGTTGCCACTTGACGACTTGACACACTGACTGCTCCCTGTGGATTGCCGGTTTTTTGTCGGGCTGCGGCGGTAGGGGACCGGCCTGTGGCTGTGGGACGGGGGATCGGATTGAGCGGCGTGGATGCAAGGCCACCTGAGTGGCACAGAAGATGTGACAGCCAAAAAAAAAAGTAGGGAAAGAAAAAAAAACGGAGTAATAATGAGGACATAGATGAAGCAAAAAAAAAAAAAAAAAAACAACAAAACAAAAAGAAAGAGAGAAGCAGATTGTGAGGAAAAGACAAATCGAAAGGAAATATACGGGGGGGGGGGGGGGGGGGGGGGGGGGAGGACATAGTGGGAGGAGGGAACGGGGGGGGGTAGTTGATCAAGTGGCAGGAGGCAAGTAGGGAGGGGAGGAGGCAGTGTGACACCAGCCAATCACGGTACTTCATGGGCCCCCATTACCACCCCCCCTAATCCGTTCCCTTTTCCGGCCCCGTCCCCACTCCCCCCCACCCCCCCCCCCCCTCCTCACTTCTCCCTGTCTGCCTCTTGCTGTCCCATACTCCACACTATCCCCCTCCTCCACGACTTACCCCCCCCCCCCCCCAACCCCCCCCCCCCCCCCCCCCCCCCCCCCCCCCCCCCGACGTGTTTAAGGCCCAGCCGGTTCGAATTACGGTGCAGTGTGTGTGTGCCTGAAGAAATGACGTCACGGTCCAAGACAATTGGGTCATGCAGGGCGACGGCGACCAGGCATTCGTCGCGGCTACATGACGCATGTCGTTCAGTACCCACCAGAACTTGAGGGTCAGGTAGTGTGTGTGTGTGTTTTGTTGTGGTGTGTGTGTCCACCGCCCTGCCGCGCGTCGCGTGTCTGCTTTGTGTCTGCCTGCGCACACCTCCACACATCTCTCTCTCTCTCTCTCTCGCCTCTCTCTCTCATCGTCTCATCTCTCTCTCTCTCCTCTGTGTCTGTCTGCTGTCTCACTGTCTGTCTATCCTATCGTCTGTCCCTGTCTTGTCTATCTTTATCGTGGGGTCTCTCC
>JADBJO010012128.1:5000-14005 GCA_016801955.1 Conus betulinus
CCAAGGCTAAATACATGCTATATGCCAAGGCTAAATACATGCTATAAGCCAAGGCTAAATACATGCTATATGCCAAGGCTAAATACATGCTATATGCAAAGGAACAATGACCAACTTTATCTAGTTCTCTGTAATCATGATAAGTCAGCAACTTTTCTGATTATTTTTACAAAATTATCCCCCCCCCCCCCCCCCAAAAAAAAAAAAAAAAAAAAAAAAAAAAAAAAAAGCTGTTCTAGCTCTAAATAACATTTTAAAGAATATCAGCCTAGCCACAAAAAAAGGTTTCGTGACGTTTATCACTGATACGAAAGGTTTTTTAAAAATGTGATATTTGCAAACAAAAAGCTAATACAGTCTAAAAATAAAATGTTGTATTAACAATACCACGCCATTGGAATACAGCAGCATTCAGCACCACAGCAGCAGTCAGCACCAACAGCCTCACTGCCAGCAAATGAGGTTGATATGTCACGCTCTGTTGCACTTCCCGCCGCCACTTTGAAGTCAAAAACTTCACTCAACTTCACTTTTTGTCCAGTTCCATCACTAGGAAAACACAATACATCGGACATGAACAAGCGCTGTATAAATCCAAAGGGAGATAACCATGCATTACTTAGTTAGATGTAAAAATGCAGTGATATCCCTTGAAAAAGTTGAAAAGAGGACGTGGATCATCATTACCCTGAGCGTCACTTGAGGCAGGCACGCACACTGCCCTTTTTTTTTTTTTTTTCTTTTAACCCCGAGTCAGTCTCAGGGTAAAGCCGTGAGGGGGTCAATGACCCACAGCCAGATTTTCACTTGATTATCTGACAGCTGTCTCCACAAAGGGCTGCAACTCTGTTGATCAAGCACGGCTCTGAGTCTGTATCCAAAATGGCTTCTGTTAACAAAGAGGTAGGTTTCAAAGCGAGGTGACTGCGGGCGGAAATGAAACAGATTTGAAAAGGAATTTGAAAGTAAAACCCAGCCAGTGAAAGTACAGAGGTAAAACGAGAACAAATGACAAGACAAAACACGATGGAGGTGTCCACCTCTCAGGTCTTCTTCAGGGCAAGATAAACAACATTCAGGACCATGAAAACGAAGAGCGAGCCGTCACTTCTCTGCTCAAATTCCGCTCAAGATGGCTGCAAAACAGCATTCAGAACGATGAAAACAAAGAATGAATATCCACTTGTCTTCTCAAATTCAGCGCAAGATGGTACACACCAATCTTGCGACGAATTTGAAAAGATATGTGATATGCTCGTTCTTCCGTTTTCATTGTCCCCCGAATATTGTTTATCTTGCCTGAAGAAGACCTTGAGGTCAAAACACACATCACGTTTTGTCTTGTAATTTGTTTGTCCCTTAACTGGCGGATTTACTTTAAATTCCTTTTAAAACAAAGGAGCAAGCAACAACAAAAAAACGACCAAAAAAAAAGCAAAAAAAAAAGAAACAAAAAAAACAAAAAAAAAAAAAACACCAGCATGGCTTTAAATCCAGAACAATAATGCATCACTGAAGAGTCGTGACATTCAGGAAAGCTTTGGTCCATCAGAAAAACCGTGGGTCCATGAAAAGCCAAGATGTATGGTGTACACTTTTTTTTTTTCTTTTACTATTAATCTTAACTTTCAGGAGTGGTAGAAGTTAAAAACATGCCCAAGCTTTTTTTTTCTTTTTTTATTTTTTTCTTTAATTCAAATATTCCAACTCAGCAATGAGGCACAAAGGCAGATGATTTTGTTTTAAAAAGCAAGGCCAAAGAAGAAAGACAATAATAACTGGGAAAAGAAGCAAAAAAAGGTAAATCAAAGAGAGTGAAAGAAAACAGGGCATTTTCAGCACAGAATTTCCAGAAAGCAGGAATAGTGTTTGTATCGCAAGAGCTCCAGTATCTTCATGGCTGCATGCATTTGCATTTGCTTGGACAGTTTTTGTTTTCTACAGGTATGACAGCTCTTATTCACAGCTCACTGTATTATCTCTCGCTTACAAAGAGAAATTACATTGTTTTGTTTCGTTGCCCTAAAAGTTAAGACATACATATTTATAGTTACAAACGTGACACTGAAAATTAAAATCTACTTTCTACAAAGCAAAACATGCGTAGTAACACCAAAATGGGAATTTCAATCTTTCTGGGTCTTTGGTAGTGCAAATAAGTATGCACTCAGCCACTCATAATTATATATGGCATAAATGTGTGCACGTATGAGAGAGAGACGACCTTTGTAAGGCTCTGACTGATTGGGTGGGTTCTTCTCTACATGAAACAACAGCTCCATAAGGTTCTGACTGTGGGTGGGTTGGCTTTGTTACAGAAACAACAGCCTCCATAAGGTTCTGACTGTTTGGGGTGGGGTGGCCTCATCAATGAAACAACAGCTTCCTATGGCTCTGCCTGATTGGCTGGGGGGTCTTCTCTACAGAAGCAACAGCCTTCGTAAGGCTCTGCCTGATTGGCTGGGGGGTCTTCTCTACAGAAAACACAGCCTCCATAAGGCTCTGCCTGATTGGCTGGGGTCTTCTCTACAGAAGCAAACAGATGCGTTCTCATCCACACAAGAGACTCAACCTTTTGGACAAGGTAATGTCACTGGCTGGGATTTCATCAACAGAAAAAAAGGAAATTATCGGCCAGCCTTAGACTGAACAAAGTGGGACTGATTTGATACAATACACTGGCTTTCTTTCATCCGTACTGCGACAGTCTGAACTTCCAAACCAACCCCCCCCCCCCCCCCCCCCCCCCCCCTCCTGCCTCGCTCGACACAGAAAGTTGATGGTGAAGCGAGCCTTAAAGGCTTTGTCCTGAGGAAGGAAAGGGTACCAGTAGATGTAGTTGGTGGTCCACAGGTTGTTGTACAGGTTGAAGGTGGGCTGAGCGGACTTGCTGAGCCAGCGGGGACAGAGGCACAGGGAAAGACAGACGGGGGTCGGCTCGCTGTGCCCAAAGGTCACCACCAAGGCCACGTCCTGGCTGAGGAGTTGCAGGCCCGCTCTCCTGGGCTGCCGTAGTTCACTCCCCTGTCGACAGCTGCAAGAAGGCCCAAACTACAAACTGAACACACAAAACAGACGGAAAAAAGGTAGTAACGCGGGTGAAAAACTCCATGCAAAACGTGGACTGTCATCAGACATGTCTTCACACATGAAGATTCTCTCTGTTTGCCCTCTCGATATCGTCATGAGATCATCATGACGAAACAGACATTTAAAACAACCACTTGAACTGAAACTGAAGTGAACTGAAGTGAACTGTTTTCACATATCCCACATGACAGACACAAAGTGAAAATAACGCACACACAAAAATACTCCCTAGATCACAGCTGTCATGGGTAAAGGCTGTATACAACAAACACAGGAGACATCTGCAGAGAGACAAACTAGTCTTCTACATACACACACACACAAACACACACACACACACACACACACACACACACACACATACAAATGCACACACAACACACAAACACAGACACACCACACACACACAACCACACACAAACACACACACACACACACACCACACACACACACACACACACACACACAACACACACACAAAACACACACACACACACACACACAGCATGTGCACAACACACAAACAAGCACACACACAACAAGCACACACACACACACACAGACACACACACACACACACACACACACACACACATCACAAACACACACACACACAAACACACACACAAATGGACACACACACACACACACACACTACACACACACGCATGTACATGACACACACATACATGCACACACACACACACACACCACACACAAACACAACACACACACACAGACACACACACATACAGGACACACACAAACACCACAACATATATACATGGACACACAACACAAATACACACACACAACACACACATACACACACACACACACACACACACAAACAACACACTGACACACACACACATAAACACACACCCACACAAACACACACACACACACACACACACACACACACATGCACACACACACACACCACACACACACACACACACACACACCACACACACACAAACCAGCACGCACACACAACACGCGTACACACAAACATACGCCACAACACACACACACACTCACGCAAACCAAAGAAGCCTTTTCAAACTATTGGTACTCACGTAATACATGTATTAAACAGTTATTTACAATAACGACCCCTTCTCTATCATCAGTATATGTCTCTCCCTCCCTGCTTCCATCGCCTACACACATGCACACTGGAACCAGCTCCTTCATTGCCTACACACATGCACACTGGAACCAGCTCCTACCATTGCCTACACACATGCACACTGGAACCAGCTCCTTCCACTGCCTACACACATGCACACTGGAACCAAGCTCCTTCCATTGCCTACACACACTGCACACTGGAACCAGCTCCTTCCATTGCCTATAACCATGCACACTGGAACCAGCTCCTTCCATTGCCGTCTACACCTGGCCTGCACACTGGAACCAGCTACTTGCAGTCTTATAACTAATAAATGATAACGGAAGCAAAAGCTAATTCAAAAGGAAACTTTTGTCGGCAAAGAGATCTCGTTGTTCTTCCTCCATCTGTCCGGTCTTTCTCCCTCTTCATATCTCTATTGTCCTCCGTGTGCCCTCCTCCCCCTCCTCCTTTCCCCCCCAAGACCCACACACATACACACACACACACACAAGCGCACATGCGTACCCAAACACACACACACACACACACACACACACACCACACACACACACCGCATGCATAAGCATACACAAACACACACACACACACCACACATGTGCCAAGCACACACACACACACACACACACATGTCATACACATACACACCCATATACTCATATACACACACACGCTTATGCACACACACACACACACACGACACACACACACGCACACACACCCACACACACACATGCGTACACACCACACACACACCACACAACCCGCACACACACACACACATACTTGTACCATGGAGATACTGACTTGCCATTCAAAGATGACATTCAGGGGATCAATGACAGATCCTAATTTAGACAACTGCCAACTGCCGTTTTCTCTGATCGTAGGGCTGAATCCAAACGACAAGGCTTCTGCCCAATCGTGGGTCGGACCTTTGCTAAACCACTGTACCACCACATCCAGGCCTGCATGGAGAGGAGCGGAGAACGTGAAATGAAATTGAGCATAGTCTGTGGGCTGTCAGTACAGTTGATTTTTTTTCTTTCTTTTTTTTTTTTTTTTTAAACTGACAACTTTCAGTATGAATTCACCACACCCACACAACACACACACACACACACACATGCCGCCAGCCGCCACTGGCCCACCACCACACCACCACCACCGCCGCCGCCCCCCCCACCCCCCCCACCCACCCACCAACACCACCACCACCACACCAACAACAACAACTGTAAAAACATACAACACACTACAACAATCCAGCAACCACATCTCCTACTGGTCTTCTGTACTTTTAAGGGGAACACAACAAACGCATCAAAAAGAATCAAATACATCTCAACCTACACCTTAAAGAGACTAATCACACACTATTTTTCATTAGGAAAATTCCCTAGAGAAGGGAAAAAAAAAAAGAAAAGAAAAAAGAAAACACAACACTGACCCAAGCATCTCCTCAATGACTTGTCGACAGATAAACCATTTCTTGGAGGGAAAAGAGATTTCGGGTTTTGAACCCCACGTAACGTCCACAACATATAAGAAAAACAAGAAAAGGGGGGAAAGAAGTATAAAAAAAAAAAAATCTAAATTGAACTGCCTGGTATGACTTCAACACAATTATTATTTATGGAAACCATGGTTTTTACCTTAGATTACTTTACGTTTTTTTTTTTTCACTGAAATTCTCTCTGTTGTCTGTAAAGTGGTCACTGCATATTCTCGTCGATGACATGATTGTTGCTTCTTCTCCCTTTCTCCCATTTTCATATCATTCTGTTTTCTTTTTTTGTCTTCTGTTGTTTCTTTTTTTTTTATGTTTTTTTCCAAAAAAATCCCAACAACATGGTGAAATGTTTAGTAAACGGTAAATGTAACCGCCATTACATTGTTGCATGTTAAAACGGGGGCACAGGATAAGCCTAGGAGTTGTTGTTGCTCATTTGTCCAGATAAATGTGAAGGCATTCTATTCATTTGTTTTTTGAATAAAACAAGTATTCAAACCAAAGAAAACCTGTGTACTTTGGATTGTAGGAAGGAGGGATTATCTGTTTCACAAATACCATTGCCATGACTTGAATTTTTTGCATTTTTGAGATTTTTGGTATACCATATGAGCGGGCTAAGGGGCATAACGTAGCCAAGTCCTAATCACATTATCCTAAAAATAAACATACTGTCATCAAAGTACTTGTACTGTAACTCTGCTCGCAGTATATCTTGTGGAGATAAATAATCAGGTTTTTTGTTGGTGGTTTTTTTTTTTGGGGGGGTTGTTTTTTTTTTTTTTCATCTTCTGTAGAATCGATTTTCAGACTTGCGGCAGTTGTATTTCCGGGCAGCGAAGAATTGCTGCAACTCTCTTGGATTTTTTTTTTTTTGTTTCCTTGAAAGTGGAAGAATCGCAGAATCCATCCATCCATTCTAATGCAGGAACTCGGCATTCCGGCAATTTACAGGTACCCAAACACCCAAACATTTGCATGGATGCAGTTGAATAAACTTACACATGTATGCAAATGAACACACAAGTGCTGCAGGCACACAGCCTTGCAATGACAGCCCTTGTTGATTACACAACACACACACACACACATACACACACACACACACACACACACACACACACGTTTTACATATTGTGCAATTGGATTTTTTTTTTTCACTTAAAATAATGTTTTCCCGAGGTGCGGGTGGGGGGGGGGTGGGGTGGGGGTGCTTATTTGTTATTGTGATTGAATCATACAGGCATGCACATGTTCACACAGACACACACCACACACAGAAACCACCCACACACACATGCATGCGTGCGCACACACTCACATTGTCTGGTATCACTTTTAGAGGGAAGACGTTAAACTGAAGAACAACAACACACACACACACACACACACACACACCCACAGGCTTATAGACCCCCCACCCCCAACCCCAACCACACACACACACACACACACACACACATTGCAAATTCTGTGCGATCCAAGTCTCACAAGTTTCAGCATGAACACACCCTCCTTTCACTCCCCTCTGCCATTGGCTGACTTGTACTGAACATAGAACAGGGGCGGAGCTCCGTACTGAGTGACAGCTGTTTTGTCTGAGGGACCCGCCTTCACAATGAAGTCACAGACGGAGCTGCCTGTGACAAAAAAGAAAAAATGAAATGAAAAAAAAAAAAAAAAAAAAAAAAAAAAAAAAAAAAGCCAGCTTTCTTTATACAACACAGCAGACACTGTTGAAAGATCCACATGCTTTCAGAATAAACACTTCCGACCCCAGCCACCACATGGCCGTTGTTTCCTTACATTGACCCCAGCCACCACAATGGCCCGTTGTTTCCTTACATTTTCTGACCCCAGCACCACATTGGCCCGTTGTTTCCTTACATTGACCCAGCCACCACATGGCCCGTTGTTTCCTTACATTGACCCCAGCCCACATGCCCGTTGTTTCCTTACATTGACCCCAGCCACCACATGGCCCGTTGTTTCCTTACATTGACCCCAGCCACCACATGGCCCGTTGTTTCCTTACATTGACCCCCAGCCACCACATTTTTCTGCCCGTGTGTTGTTTTCCTTTACATTGACCCCAGCACCAACATGGCCCGTTGTTTCCTTACATTTGCCACCCCCGTTGTTTCCTTACATTGACCCAGCCACCCATGGCCCGTTGTTTCCTTACATTTTCTGACCCAGCCACCACATGGCCCGTTGTTTCCTTACATTGACCCCAGCACCCACATGGCCCATTGTTTCCTTGACATTTCTGACCCAGCACACCACATGGCCCGTGTTTCCTTACATTGACCAGCCACCACAGGCCCGTTGTTTCCTTACATTGACCCCAGCACCACAGGGCCCGTTGTTTCCTTACATTGACCCCAGCACCACATGGCCTGTTTGTTCCCTTACATTGACCCCAGCCACCACATGGCCCCTACATTGTTTCCCCTTACATTTTCTGACCCCCCCAGCACCACATGGCCCGTTGTTTCCTTACATTGACCCACCCCAACCACATGGCCCGTTGTTTCCTTACATTTTCTGACCCCAGCACCACATGGCCCGTTGTTTCCTTACATTGACCCCAGCCCCCACATGGCCCGTTGTTCCTTACATTTTCTGACCCCAGCCACCACATGGCCCACGTTTGTTTCCTTACATTGACCCCAGCCACCACATGGCCCGTTGTTTCCTTACATGACCCCAGCCACCACATGGCCCACAGTTTGTTTTCCTTACATTGACCCCAGCCACCACATGGCCCGTTGTTTCCTTACATTGACCCAGCACCACATGGCCCGTTGTTTCCCTTACATTTTTTCTGACCCAGCCACCACATGTGCCCGTTGTTTCCTTACATTTTCCCCAGCAGCACCACATGGCCAGTTGTTTCCTTACATTGACACCCCAGCCACCACATGGCCCGTTGTTTCCTTTACATTGACCCCCAGCCACCACATGGCCCGTTGTTTCCTTACATTGACTGACCCAGCCACCCACATGGCCCGTTGTTTCCTTACATTGACCCCAGCCACCACATGGCCCGTTGTTTCCTTACATTTTTGACCCCAGCACCACATGGCCCGTTTGTTTCCTTAATTGAACCCAGCCACCACATGGCCCGTTGTTTCCTTACAGCCACCACATTGCCCGTGACCCAGCCCCAGCACCACATGGCTCTTTGTTGTTTCCTTTACATTTTCTGACCCCTCAGCACCACATGGCCCGTTGTTTCCTAACATTGACCCAGCCACCACA
>JADBJO010012128.1:14808-37308 GCA_016801955.1 Conus betulinus
ATAATCTCCAAACTAACACCTAGTCATCTCCACATTCTACAATTCTATTTACATGTAGCTGAGATCTTGCTGTAATAATCTCCAGACTAACACCTGCTCCTCTCCATGTTGTTCAATTCTATTTGCATGTAGCTGAGATCCTGCTGTAATAATCTCCATACTGACACCTTTTTCCTCTATACCTTCTACAGTTGTCTTGGCAATTCATCTTACTGCACGTTAGTCTTCAAACTAACCGCTTTTCCTCTTAAGGCGACACATTTCGACTGGTGTGTGACTTGACCCCAGACAACCCTGACAGGGGCCCTAGTGACAGGCAGGGGTCGTCAACAACATGAACAGAACTGACAGGAGCAAGCCAACGACAATGGACCAATCATCACCTCTCCGCCTGTACAGCCCCTGAAGTGTGTAAGGCCAAAGGTGGGACTGTGGGTGAGCGTTCAGGGTGGAATTAATCTTGTGGAAGCCTGCCCCTTGGCCGCGCTTGTAATTGTACAGCTTGGACATGTAGTCGTAGTCGCTTTCGTTGTACGTGTTGTACAGAATCTGTCCCATGGGGCTCTGCTTCGAGGCCCAGTTCACCTGCGAACAAACGACGGAGGGAGGAGCAGATCATGCATGTGCCCACACACGTGCACACAGAAACGTACACTTGGTACCGTCTTTCTTGATTTTGAAGGCACCAAGAAAGTGGGATAAATGAAGCACGGATGACCTTTCCTAAGGTCAGGTGACCTTCCTAACCTCGGGTGACCTTTCCTAACCTCGGGTGACCTTTCCTAACTTCAGGTGACCTTTCCTAAGCTGACAACAAATATTCAGACCAAAAATGCCAATTAGGAAGAAACTTCGGGGAGAGCGTGACAGCAGAAGGTCGTCAGAGAAGAAACCCCGCTCAGACAAGTGTTTCGGCCCTGAACTCCTTACACTCTAAGGGGGCCGGGCCGCAATCAGGTCATGACTCTCAGACGCCCTTCCACTGCCATCTTTTTTTGTTTTTCTGGCACTGCCAGGATTCGAACCCGCAACTTTTGGACGGGTGGGCATCTCAAGGCATGTCTTTATAGACAGGTGTCTTACTCCACTGCTAACAAGACACCTGTTCTAAGTTGGGAACTCTAAGCCCTGAACTATGTAAATAAAAAAAAAAAAAAAAAAAAAAAAAAAAAAAAAAAAAAAAAAACATACTGCCAAAGTTTAGTAGGTTTTGTTGTCGATTTCACCTCCATGTCCCCTCAGTGGCAAAAGCTACAAAAACACACAAATACAGTTAGGCAGTTTGGTGGTTTTTAGAGTTGATTTTTTTTTTTCGCTCTCTCTCAACTTCCTGTCCATTCAGTGGCAAAAACTGCAAAACACAAATACACTTGAAAGTTTGGTGTTTTTAGAGTTGATTTTTTTTGTCCCGTCAATGCTGTCACTCCCAGGCCTCTCATTGAGGATCTTAATTTGTATGCACCACGAAAATGAGATCAATGAAGCAAAGGGAGACCTTTCCTAAGCTAACAATAAATATCCAGATCAGAAATGCCTAAAACTACCTAAACAAAGAAAAAAAATATATATAAACAGTTCCAAAGGTTGGGGGGTTTTGTCGGCAAATCTTTCTCTGGGCTTTGTTGTTGATTTTTTTTTTTCCATCTCACTTTCATGTCCCCTTAGTGTCAAAAACTACAAACACAAACAAATACAGTTTGGAAGTTTGGTGGTTTTTGTATTTATTTCTTTTTTTTTTTTTCCATCTCATCTTCCTATCGCCTCAGTGCTGTCACTCCCAGACCTGTCACTGTGGATCCCAGATTAAAGCCACACCGCGGTTTGTGCTGCCCACACCCCAGCACTGGCAATTCACAAGCAGCGATCATGATCAAGTCGCTGTGAGGCAGCCCACCTGAGGAGACACTGCCGCCGCCCATTTCTGCAGCATCTGCTGTTGTCCATCTCGGTCACTTCCACAGCATCTGTTCCGTCCCTCTCTTTCACTTCCGCAGCATCTGTTGTTGTCCCTCTCTTTCACTTCTGCAGCATCTGCTGTTGTCTATCTCTTTCACTTCCGCAGCATCTGCTGTTGTCTATCTCTTTCACTTCCGCAGCATCTGCTGTTGACCATCTCTTTCACTTCCGCACCATCTGCTGTTGTCCATCTCTTTCACGTCCGCACCATCTGCTGTTGTCCATCTCTTCCGCACCATCTGCTGTTGTCCATCTCTTTCACTTCCGCACCATCTGCTGTTGTCCATCTCTTTCACTTCCGCAGCATCTGTTGTTGTCTATCTCTTTCACTTCCGCAGCATCTGTTGCTGTCCATCTCTTTCATTTCAACAGTGTCTTGTGGATGCACAGTGCCAGAAAGTCACCTCACTCTGCCTCAAAGTGGACCCACAGCATGACCCCTGCCCACTGTTGCCAAGAACGTTCTGCCAGATCTTGTGGCATCGGTGTCATCCGCTAGCGCTTCCACAGCCGCAACCAGCACACCATGGCATTTTTTCTGTCGCTTTTCTTTTTTTTGTCTCATAGCCCCCCAATCCTCCAACGTCCACATTCCTTGCTATTCCCCCACTGTCTCATAGCCCCCCAGCCCCCAACCTCCACATTCCTCGCTATTCCCCCACTGATTTTTTTTCCTCCGATGTTTCAGTTTCACATTTCTTTGAAACCCACAACTTTGGTACAAAAAATGTAAAAAAAAAAAAAAAAAAACAAACAAACAAACAAACACACAACAACAACAACAAAACAAACAACAAAAAGCAAAAACAAAAAAATCTTTTGCTGCACAATGTAACCAAAAATGCAGATCACCAAACATGTCAGGGTTATGCTCGACTACAGCACAGAGTCACTACAATCCATCACATGCAATTACTCGCTAAAGATCTGAACCATTTTCAACTAGAGACTCATTTAGATTGAATAATCCTTATAGGAAGACGTCAGTGAATAAAAGACACCTGCATACAATAGACATTTTGCCGCAACAAAAACCCAACACAAAGTCTACCAAAGAGCTTTACAGAACAACTCTAAAAGACACCTGCACACAACAGACATTTTGCGGCAACAAAAAACCCAGCACAAAGTCTATCAAAGAGCTTTACAGAACAACTCTAAAAGACACCTGCATACAATAGACATTTTGCCGCAACAAAAAACCCAGCACAAAGTCTATCAAAGAGCTTTACAGAACAACTCTAAAAGACACCTGCACACAGTAGACATTTGCTGCAACAAAAAAAAACGCAGCAAAAAGTCAGTTACACTGCCTTACAAA
The DNA here is from genome assembly GCA_016801955.1 of Conus betulinus. Classification (NCBI taxonomy): domain Eukaryota; kingdom Metazoa; phylum Mollusca; class Gastropoda; order Neogastropoda; family Conidae; genus Conus; species Conus betulinus. The sequence goes on from JADBJO010012128.1 coordinate 18,086, forward strand.
AAACAACTCTACAAGCACCAAACACAAAACTCTGTCGAGACAAAAAAAAAAAAAAGACTTAAGTGAAACTTTCATTTCTTTTCTCCCAAGAACTCACCTTGTTGAAGGGGTCGTAGAGTTTTCACCAGAGAGCCATCGCCAGAGAACTGAAGAATAATGCCACTGGAACACGCTTGCTGGGCTGATATGTACGTGACCTGAACATAGTCTGAAATGGAGCATAGTGTGTCATTGACTATGGTCTGAAATGGGTCATAGTATGACACAATCAACATTGTCTAAAATGGGCCGTAGTGTGACACTGACCATGGTCTAAAATGGATCATGGTGTGACATTGAACATTGTCTGAAATGGAGCATAGTGTGACATTTGACACTGTCTGAAATGGGTCATAGTGTGACATTGAGCATGGTCTGAAATGGGTCATAGTGTGACATTGAACATGGGTCTGAAATGGGTCATAATGTGACACTGAACATGGTCTGAAATGGATCACAGTGTGACATTGAACATGGTCTGAAATGGATCACATGTGACACTAAACATGGTCTGAAATGGACCACAGTGCGACATTGAACATGTGTAAACACCAAAACAAACAATGCTTAGGCAGCATGATACTGGATGTGTATAACACCACTGTAACATCACAAACAATAGTGTAAGACCACACAAACAATCAATGATTAGGCAGCGACACACTGGAGTGTGTAAAACCACAAAGAATGCTTAGGATGACACATGGATGAGTATGACACCGTGTAACACCACAAACAAAAGTGTAACACCAGCAAGACAACCAATGCTTAGCCAGCAAGACAGCATAGATGTTTGTAACACCACAAACAATAGTGTAACACCACAAACAATAGTGTAACACCACAGACAACCAATGCCTAGGCAGGATGACAATGAATGTGTATAACACCACAGTAACACCACAAACAATAGTGTAACACCACAAACAACCAATGCTAAGCCAGCAAGACACCAGATGTGTGTAACACCACAAACAATAGTGTAACACCGGAAAGAATAGTGTAACACCACAAACAAACAATGTTTAGCCAGCAAGACACCAGATGTGTGTAACACCACAAACAATAGTGGAGCCACCACAAACAATTGTGTACCACCACAAACAATAGTGTAACACCACAAACAAACAGTGCTTAGCCAGCAAGACACCAGATGTGTGTAACACCACAAACAACAGTGTAACACCACAAACAACAGTGTAACACCACAAACAACCAATGCTTAGCCAGCAAGACACTGGAAGAGTGTAACACCAAAAAACCACAAACAACCAGAGCAACACCCACAAACAAAGACGCTGGCTGTCCCAGCCCCGGACACACTGACTGGAGAGAGGTCGGGGAGGTCAGGGTTTCAGGTTTCGATCAAGGGTCAGAGTCTTCACCACGGGGTGGGAGCCCAGGCTGCTCACAGCCAGGTCGACAAACTGCCTAATGCTCCATCCAGCTTGCCTCACAGTTCCTTTTAGCCTTGGGCTGCATGTTTTTTTTTTTTTTGGTGACCCCACAGTCTGACCCACACTGCAGGAGACGTGGACAAGGCCGGTCCATGACACCCCGTTGCATGAGCCAAAAAAAAAAAAGAAAAAAAAAGCCCGGCAAACCAAACCTGACCTGCCCAGTCAATGTCAGTCCCCCGAAGTGCGACCAACTCAGCATAGTCTGGAGCTAGACATACTGGAGTTTCAGTTTCAGTTTCAGTGGTTCATCAAGGGCGTCACTGCGGGCGGACTAGACACCACCTATATCGCTACTGACCACATAATTGCTAAGTTGGAGCACCACGTGCTAGTGAGCTCTTAAACCACCCGGTGCATGATTTTAAGCTGATGGATAAACGAATGAACAACTAAGACGAGAGAATCTACAAAGAGGGTCTCGTGGCTACGGCTTACAAGATGTCTGACCTACAGCATTAGCCCATCACGCGGCTGGTGCACATACTGACTGGAGAGCACTGCAGATTCAAAACGGTACGAGGATAAGGGCTGAAATGGGAGCAGAATGTAACCTAAAATGGGACAGGTATATGGGATAAAGATGGGAGTGTCGATCAGCCTCAAATGGAATATGCAGTGGCACAAAATAGGAGTGTGCTATAACCCAAAATGGGGACAGAAATGTGGGATGACATGGTAGTGCCAGACAGCCTCCCACAGGGCAGGGATGTGGGATCCAATGGGAGTGCCAGACAGCCTCCCACAGGGCAGGGATGTGGGATCCAATGGGAGTGCCAGACAGCCTCCCACAGGGCAGGGATGTGGGATCCAATGGTAGTGCCAGACAGCCTTCACACAGGGCAGGGATGTGGGATCCAATGGGAGTGTCAGACAGCCTCACAGGGCAGGGATGTGGGATCCAATGGGTGGGATCTCACACAGGGCAGGGTGTGGGATCCAATGGGAGTGTAAGACAGCCTCACACAGGGCAGGGATGTGGGATCCAATGGGAGTGCCAGACAGCCTCCCACAGGGCAGGGATGTGGGATCCAATGGGAGCGTAACATAGCCAAAAACTCAGACAGGGATATTACAGTGCTGACCTTCACACTGGATGACCTTCACACTGACCTGTGGACCTTCACACTGACCTCCACACTGGATGACCTTCACACTGACCTCCACACCGGATGACCTTCACACTGACCTTCACACTAGATGACCTTCACACCGACCAGTAAATTTATAGATAATATTTTTGCATATCAAATTTGTGGATGAAGTTTCAACACACACCATCCATGGACAAATCTTAACATACTGAATTTACAGATAAAGTTTTAAGGAGTTAGATATAAATTTTTAACACAATGAATTTACAAGCTCTGCACACTACATTTATGAATCAAAATTCTCAACAGCAGTTTTAAAGATAAAGTCTAGCACACTACTTTTCTACTTATCTAGCACACTAGTTTTAAGGACAAAGTTTTAACACGCTACTTTTGTGGATTAACTTTTAACACATTGGTTTTATGGATAAAGGTTCAACCACTAATATTATGGATTAAATTTTAACATGCTGAGTCTATCCATAAAGTTTTAACACACTAGTTTTACAGATAAAGTTTTAACACACTAGTTTAAGAGGGACAAAGCACTAGTTTCAAAAAAAAAGTTTTCAAACTAGTTTCAAAGACAAAATTTTAAAACACTAGTTTTATATGGATAAAGTTTCCATACTCTAGTTTAAAGGACAAGTTTTTTAAAACACTAGTTTTACGGGATAAAGTTTTAGCGGACTTGTTTCAAGGATAAAGTTTCAACTCACGACTTTTACAGATAAAGTTTTTTAACAAATAATATCATCGTGAATTAACTGGTCAAACATTATTATCAAGAGTACTTGTACTGCGCCTTTCCCTGGCCAGAGACCAAGCTGTAAGCACTTTACAATCCGCATTCTCATTTACACAACGTGCTGCCTACCTGGGTAGAGCCGACTGAAGAGCTGCCTGCCGGCACTTCATTCAGGCGTTTCCTGAGTTATCCAGTCAATATCGTCCTCTCATTTCCTTATTTCCTTCATTTTTTTCAATTTCTCATGCAGGGTGCATGCTACATGTAATGTGTCATCCATACCAACGGCCAAACTGGCCTCTTCCGAAAGCTGGTGATGGGATTTTACCTGTGCGCAAGCTATCATGCATGCGTTCACACACGCGGAACCTCGGTTTAAAGTCTCATTCAAAGAACTATTTGGGATGGAGTCAGAACCAATGTTCTCACCAGATCGCGCCTTCTGGAAAGCCACGTTGCTCCAGTTCCGGAAGTCGGGCAGGGGTCCAATCCCCAAGTATGCTCCGGAACCTTGGTCAGGTAATGCACTGCCTGTAACACGCGCTCGTCTTTCATGCTGCACTCCCCTGCACACATCAGAGTTACTGCCCTTATATACACATCGACGTGATGTAACTTTGGTCAGGTAAAGTGCTGCCTGCAATGCATGCTGGTCTCTGACACTGCACTCCCTGCACACATCAAAGTAATCTCCCTTACACACACATCAAAGTAACCTCCCTTACACACACATCAAAAAGTACACACACATCTAACCTCCCTTACACACATCAAAGTAACCTCCCTTACACACAACATCAAAGTTACCTCCCTTGCACACACATCAAAGTAACCTCCCTTACACACACATCCAAGTTAGCTCCCTTGCACACATCAAAGTAACCTCCCTTACACACACATCAAAGTTACGTAACTTCAGTCAGGTAAAGAAGTTCTGCCTGTAACACCTCTCTGGTCTCTCATGCTTCACTCCCTTGAGAGGTCAAAGTTACCTCCCTTGCACACATCAAAGCTTCATAACTTTGGTCAGGTAAAGAAGGTCTGCCTGCAAAACATCCTGGTCTCTTGCTGCACTCCCGGAAAAACATCCTAGTTACTTCCCTTGCACATATCAAAGTTACCTCCCTTGCACACATCAACGTTACATAACATTGGTCAGGTGACGAAGTTCAGCCGGCAACACTCGCTGGTCTCTCACGCTGCACTCCGCCCGCACACACGACAGCAGCCCATCAGCGGGGTCAAAGGTCATTGTCCAGCCAGGTGCCCGCCCCCTTGGTGTTCACACACACAACACCTCCCTGACAGCAGTTCTGCTCACTGATGACTGCACCACATGTCAACTTCATTCCCCCAGCCCACCTGGCTCCAGCAACTTGAGCCCATGCCCTGCCGGTTCAAAGCATGTGTGATTCCCGATACCTCTCTGCTGTCTGTTACGACAATGCTTTCTGTCCTGCAGACGACAGTAGTCCAGGGGGTCAGATGTTCAACATTCAGAGGGACGGTGTACGCTGCTGGAAACACAAATCTACAGCATCGAGCCATCAAGATGTAATCTACAGCATCCAGCCACTCAAGATGTAATCTGCAGCATCCAGCCACTCAAGATGTAATCTACAGCATCCAGCCACTCAAGATGTAATCTGCAGCATCGAGCCACTCAAGATGTAATCTACAGCATCCAGCCTCAAGATATAAATAATGTCAACCTGTTCACGATACTGAGTCTTGTTCATCAAGCCACTCAAGATGTAAATAATGTAAACCTGTTGTTCACAACACTGAGCCTTGTTCATCGAGCCACTCAAGAAGTAAATAATGTAAAACCTGTTCACAACACTGAGCCCTGTTCATCGAGCCACTTAAGACAGTATAAACCTGATTACAATACTGGATCTAGTTCATCCCAGCACTCAAATATAAATAAACACGAACCTGTTTTATAATACTGAACCTAGTTCATCTGACTACTCGAGTTATAAATAAACATGAACCTGTTTATGACACTGAATCTAGTTCATCTGACCACTCCAAGATATAAATAAACATGAACCTGTTTACGATACTGAATCTAGTTCATCTGACCACTCAAGATATAAAATAAACATGAACCTGTTCACAGTACTGAACCTAGTTCATCTGACCACTCAAGATATAAATAAACATGAACCTGTTTACAATACTGAATCCAGTTCTTCAAACCTCTCAAGTTATATTCAGTATAAACATGCTCACAATGTCAAGAACAGACAACCGAAAGATCAGAATAGAGATCTCTTTTGACAACCTTCTGGACTCTACCTTATGTAGTGCATCAAACCACCTTTGGCATATTACGTAACTGTTCACCTTGCATAGTGCATCAAACCACCTTTGGCATATTATGTAACAAACACTAGAAGCAAAGTACTGAAAGGTTACAATTATCATCCATTTGAATAACCCCCCAGGTACATTTCTTGTGCAGTTGCTTCCCCTCTGTACTGAAAGGTTAGAATTGTGACCTATCTGAATAACCTCCCAGATACATTTCTTATGCAGTTGCTTCCCCTCTGCTTTTCGACTACATGTGCAGGTTGTCTCTAGCGCCATTCAGTTATACATGTAGTAGTTGTTGTTTTCAGGGGTTTCTTTTTTTTTTTTTGTTTTTTTTTTTTTTTTCCATGTCTGTTGTTCCCATACAGTTCGTTTCCACCCAAGTAAAGGCCAGGGGAGGTAATGGTGCAGCAAGAATTCAAAGTACCTGCCCAGGTTGCATTTCCTTCCTCCTTAAACCAAGTGATGAGACACACTGGTGGATCTTCCCACCTCAAGAAGTGCTCTCCAGTATAAAAGTACCCTTTCCTTCCTTCCTTCTTCTTTTTTTTTTTTCTTTTTTTTTTTTTCCCCCTATGTAAATATTTTGTGACTCGAAAGCGTCACAAAAATTTCACATGTATTCCTAGCTACCTGTGCGACTACTAACCCCTCACAACACCCATCAGTTCTTTTCAGATGGTGAACCTGACCACTTGCCACCAAAAGGGTAGGTACTATACAGTTGGTGGGTGTTCTATGGCCTGTCTATCACCTATTTCACTGAGGTAGGTGTGTTTTCCAGGTAAAATCAAGTGTGTGAGTGTTGAGTCATAAAAATATTTTAACACATTCCCCCAAATTGCAAACCAAAGTTCAGCTGACTATAGATTTTTCCTGAAAATTTGAAGTCTTTCTATCCATTAGTTTTGTTTTTTCTTTTACAATTTTTCAAACTCAGTACCCCGATTTGGGCAGCAAATTCCAATATAAACTTAGTGGTCGAGGCGACTTCTGTCACACGGAATACAGGAAAACAAAGGTTAAACGAAGTGATGAGATGCACTGGTGGATCTTCTCACCTCAAGAAGCGCTCTCCAGTATAAAAGTGCCCTGTCCTCTCTGGCACCATCAAGAGGATCCTCAAGTCCAGCTTTGGGTCGAAGCTCTGAACCTCACACCCCTGTTCTCTGGCTTCCCAGCTGTGGGGGTGGGGGTGGGGGTGGGGGTGACCAGTTAGGGTGTTCTACCTGAGCTGGCCAAAATTGGATCATGCGGATCCATATCAAAGGTCCTGAGAAGGGGCTGTACAAGGCCTGGGGAGGAGGGTGCCACAGAGAGCAGACGACCAACGACAACAACACCGACTACGACCAATCACCACCAGGAACAGCAACGCCAAGAACTACACAGGCTAAATTCTGGGGTAACCTTGTCCTGAAGGGCCTCCAACCAATAGGACTTAACATCTCATCACCCATCAATCAAAATTTAAAAACCTGGCGCCTACCTGACTGAAAACAGTCGGCCAGGACACGGGCCACGTTCCTGTACAGCGCCACCTTCCTGGGGTCGGACTGCACCCCCATGATCCAGGTGTCCCCGATCTCCTGCGTCACGATGGGCAGCAGGGGGCGCGAGGCTTTCAGCGCCGCCACGTACTGGTCCAGGGTGTGCTGGCCCTGACCAAGGCGTTGGGGAACTGACTTCGCACGACCTCGTAGTTGTCCAGCACTTCCTGTCATGTGACTGGACTGGGTTATCGGGGTGATAGCAGAGAGAGATTGCAAAACCCAAAGCAAAAGCTAAGATCACAGTGCACATACTGCAAAAAACATGATGAATCACAGAGACTACACAACACGAAGAGGACACAATGCAATGCACATCACACAGGAGACAAAGAAGCACAAAGACAACAAAACACCAAGACAACATCAGACAATGCCATCCACAAACAACGTAATGAAACACAACAGCAACAACAAAGGGCACCACACAACAAAACACAATTCACCACATCTTTCTTAACAAAGAGCACCACAGACAAAACACAATTCACCACATCTTTCTTAACAAAGGGCACTACAGACGAAACACAATTCACCACATCTTTCTTAACAAAGGGCACTACAGACAAAACACAATTCACCACATCTTTCTTAACAAAGAGCACCACAGACAAAAACACTTCACCACATCTTTCTTAACAAAGGGCACCACAGACAAAACACAATTCACCACATCTTTCTTAACAAAGGGCACCACAGACAAAACATAAAATTCACCATCTTTCTTAACAAAGGGGGCACACAGACAAAACACAATTCACCACATCTTTCTTAACAAAGGGCACCACAGACAAAACACAATTCACCACATCTTTCTTATCAACCATGTGGGAAAGCAAGCCCAGCTTTGTTTGGTGTGACAGTAAGTCAGAATGAAATGATACTGACAACTCAGTGTGGATATACTTCAACATTTTTTTTTTTTTTCTGTTACTTGAGCTTTTTTGCCGCACAGCAACAGCCTTTAGAACGGCTCTGAGTAGGTGCCAGACTGTCCCAGACACGCGGTTCATCAAAGGCGTCTGCTGACAGCTGTTCCTTCCTAACAGCCATCATTCACTGCATTTTGTGGTGATGAACGACAGTGACAGAGTGCCGTCACTGATGACCGACTTGTGACAATGTCTCTGATGACAAACTAATACACACTGTCATTCACTGCATTTGTGATGATGAGCGACAGTGACAGAGTGCCGTCATTGATGACGACTTGTGACAATGTCCCTGGTGACAAACTAATACAATGGTCATTCACTGCATTTGTGATGATGAGCGACAGTGACAGAGTGCCATCATTGATGACTGACAATGACAATGTCTCTGATGACAAACTAATACAATGGTCATTCACTGCATTTGTGATGATGAGCGACAGTGACAGAGTGCCATCACTGATGACTGACAATGACAATGTCTCTGATGACAAACTAATACAATGGTCATTCACTGCATTTGTGATGATGAGCGACAGTGACAGAGTGCCATCATTGATGACTGACTTGTGACAATGTCCCTGATGACAAACTAATACAATGGTCATTCACTGCATTTGTGATGATGAGCGACAGTGACAGAGTGCCATCATTGATGACCGACTTGTGACAATGCCCTGATGACAAACTAATACAATGGTCATTCACTGCATTTTGTGATGATGAGCGACAGTGACAGAGTGCCATCACTGATGACTGACAATGACAATGTCTCTGATGACAAACTAATACAATGGTCATTCACTGCATTTGTGATGATGAGCGACAGTGACAGAGTGCCATCATTGATGACTGACTTGTGACAATGTCCCTGATGACAAACTAATACAACGGTCATTCACTGCATTTGTGATGATGAGCGACAGTGACAAAGTGCCATCATTGATGACCGACTTGTGACAATGTCCCTGATGACAAACTAATACAATGGTCATTCACTGCATTTGTGATGATGAGCGACAGTGACACAGCCCCATCATTGATGACTGACAATGGCAATGTCCCTGATGACAAACTAATACAATGGTCATTCACTGCATTTGTGATGATGAGCGACAGTGACAGAGTGCCGTCATTGATGACGACTTGTGACAATGTCCCTGGTGACAAACTAATACAATGGTCATTCACTGCATTTGTGATGATGAGCGACAGTGACAGAGTGCCATCATTGATGACCGACTTGTGACAATGTCCCTGATGACAAACTAATACAATGGTCATTCACTGCATTTGTGATGATGAGCGACAGTGACAGAGTGCCATCATTGATGACCGACAATGACAATGTCCCTGATGACAAAACTAATACAATGGTCATTCACTGCATTTGTGATGATGAGCGACAGTGACAGAGTGCCATCACTGATGACTGACAATTACAATGTCCCTGATGATAACACACACACACACACACACACACACACACACACACACACACACACACACTCACACTTACACACACATATTTACACGCACACACACACACACACACACACACACACACACACACACACACACACACACTCACTCACTCACACACACACACACACACACACACACACACACACACACACACACACACACAGATGCACACACACACACACACACACACACACACACACACACACACGCACACACACACACACACACACACACTCACACTCACACAGATATGACAACACTCACAGTGATAGTTTCAGGTGGGCCGGAATTGTCGGTGCGGAAAGCGAAGCAGAGGACTTCTGGGAAGCTGGCCACCTGTGGGCTGAAGAGGCAGTCCGCTGCTGCGACAGTCCGCCCGGTTTGGCCGGATACACTCCAGGATTATCCGGATATCCGCCTGGAAAATGGATAAAGTTTTTAGACTCTGAAAAAACTTATTTCCCTTTTTTTTTCTTTATGTGTATGACGGTCAATGTACAGAGTTTCAAAACGAACATTCAATATGCAAAGTTTTAAATGTGTATCAATGTGCAAAGTTTGAAACATATGTGTATGTAAAAGTGTATGACAGTCATTGTAAATGTGTATGTGTACACAGTCAATGTACAAAGTTTAAAATGTGTATGCTAGTCAATGTACAAAGTTTGAAATGTGTACAACAGCCATTGTACAAAATTCAACATGTATTTGACAGCCATTGTACAAAGTTTTGCTCTCTGCCAATCTTCTGAAAGTCACAATCACACAGCTCTATTACACAGCTGTCGGAGTTGTGAAGTCACAAGAACACAGCTGTAATACCTAGCTGTCAAATTCGTACAGTTGAAATGACACAGCTCTGCTGCACAGCTGTCAAATTTGTGATGTCACAATAACACAGCTCTCTAATACACAGCTAACTTGCCTGAAACTTGCCTGAAAGTTTTTTTTTTTTTTTAAATGCTTTGAAAAACTTGGTACTTTTATTTTCAATGGTCATTCTTTTCAACCCAAACCGTTCAACCCATGATACAATTCCGTTTTGATTCTGAAGGTGCTTGTCTGATACTTTATACATCTTGGAAATTTTACATTATTGTGGCTGTTCAAAACAAAGTTCTTCACTGAAAAATAAACTGTCATTTTCACACACCCCTTCCTCTTCCTCCATTTTCTTTCTTTTAATTCTTTTATTGGAGGGGGGTAGGGTGGGGGGGGAAGAAGGTGGTGGAGGAGGAGGAAGAGGGAGGGGATACAGTCCTATAAAACCATGAAACTACGCTCATAAACAAACCACAGTCTGAAGAAAAAGGGAGAAAGAAAATCAGATACTGCTGACACATTCCCTTTCCCTACTCACCACTTCCCACACACAACCTGCCTCAGAACATTGTGTAACATGAAACTGGCGGGACAAAATCCCAAACACGGAGGTGCTGCTCGACCAAGCAGGCCTGCCGAGCATCCACACCATCCTGATGCCGCCTCAGCTTCGATGGGCAGGCCGTGCCGCTCGCATGCCAGACCACCGGCTGCCCAAGAGACTCTCCTGCATACAGCTGCAACAAGGAAAGCCTTCCCAGAGAGGTCAGAAGAAACGCTTCAAAGACACTCTCAAAACAACCGTGGTCCAGCACCTCTGTGTTTGGCATGCCGCTGGTACACTGTCCACGCTTCACCTGCCTAGAGGAGTGTGGGGAGAACTCCTTCTTCTTCTTCTGCGTTCCCTGGTCATGCTGCTCAGATAGAAAGTCCCGTAGCTTGGGCAAAGTCAGCCGGTCCATCGGAGTGAGTCTGCCGTTCCCCACAGCTTTTCTTGGAGTTCCACTGCACCGGGCCAGAACTCTCGCCGCAGGCTGTCGAACGTGGGACAGGACTGAAGGACGTGGGCTGGGTTCTGTGGCCAGAGCCACATGGGCACTCATCTGTGTGCGATGTGTTCAGGCGATAGAGGTGGGAGAGCAACTGACAATGTCCGGTTCTTAGTCTGAAGATGGCGACTTGTTGGGCACACTCAAGATGGTGAATGTCATCCTTCTCTGCCTCCACCTGTAGTCTTTCTCTCCATGCTGTCCTGAACTGGCTGCGGATGATGGTCTTCGCCTCTCTGTAGGATACAGCATGGGCTGTTTGGTCTTGTTGGCTGCCCGCCTTGGAGAGTCTGCCCACCACTTCATTTCCTGCAATACCACTGTGGGAGGGAATCCACTGCAGGACTGTATTGTTTTCCTGCTCAAGGTGTGCAGTTCCTGTGGGGAGAACAAACACCTGCCCTGTACACCTCCAGCCATGATAACGCTCACCTGGATGCCAGAAGGCGATGATGCCGTCCTCGTCGCTGTCGTTACGATTGGCTTTCCACAGGAACGGAGTGCTGGGCACCGCTGGGGGCTGGACATCCCGTTGACCCCCACGCTGATGGCGTCAATCCCCCGCTTTTTTCATGACCGGGATCACCGCTTTTGTCATCCCTGCACAGAGAGAGAGAGAAAGAGGCAGGCACTGCGAGAGTTGTCCGCTCCACTGTGTCATCCATCAAATTAACAATGCATCATTACAAAGATAAATAACAGTTAGTATTGCACTTGGGAGACTGCAGTCCTCTGTCACAGTTGAAGGAACGCTGGAGTTGCCCTGTGAGTCGGTTCACAGTCAAAGGAATGCTGGATTTGCCCTGTGAGTCAGTTCACAGTGGAAAAAAACAGTACTTTTTTATGCCCAGGGGAAGTAATAGGTGGTGCACATTAAAAGAATAACTTCCCGTCTTTTTCTTTTCTTTTTTTTTCTAACTTAACCTGCAAAAAAAAAAAAACAAAAAAAACACACACACACACACAAACTGGAAACATGACTATTCATACACAGTTTCAAAATTCCATACGAATTCATTATTTCCTAGACAATCCAACAATTCCAATTCCTAACAGGAACTTTGCTGTGTTCATGTCTGATGGAAAATTTGTAACAATCGTTTTAACAATGAAAACTCACACTGGACCAATCGTTTTAACAATGAAAACTCACACTGGACCAATCGTTTTCACAATGAAAACTCACACAGGACCAATCGTTTTAACAATGAAAACTCACACTGGACCAATCGTTTTAACAATGAAAACTCACACAGGACCAATCGTTTTAACAATGAAAACTGGACCGATCGTTTTTAACAATGAAAACTCACACTGGACCAATCGTTTTAACAATGAAAACTCACACTGGACCGATCGTTTGATTCCGATCTGCTGCACTGACCTGTTCCCAAGTGTTAGTGGAACCAGTGCTTGCTTGATTAAAAGAAAACTCTTACTATGCAATCCTGGGTGAGTTCCTTACAGATCCACTCCAAAATCTGATGGGTTTGTCTCTGGGTCATGGTCAGTCTCTTCATGTACTCTTCTTGGTGCACTCTTCTTGGTGCACTCCTCTTGGTGCACTCCTCTTGGTGCACTCCTCTTGGTGCACTCCTCTTGGTGCACTCTTCTTGGTGCACTCTTCTTGGTTTACTCTTCTTGGTGCACTCTTCTTGGTGCACTCTTCTTGGTGTACTCTTCTTGATGTACTTATCTTGATGCACTCTTCTTGGTGTACTCTTCTTGATGTACTCTTCTTGGTGTACTTATCTTGATGCACTCTTCTTGGTGTACTCTTCTTGATGTACTCTTCTTGGTGTACTCTTCTTGGTACTTATCTTGATGCACTCTTCTTGATGTACTCTTCACGATGTATTTATCTTGATGCACTCTTCTTGATGTACTCTTCTTGATGTACTTATCTTAATGCACTCTTCTTGATGTACTTATCGTGATGTACTTGACTTGGTGTACCCTTTTTGGTAAACTCTTCCTTGATGTACCTCTCTTGGTGTACTCCTCCTAAAGTACTTGTTTCGATGTACTTGATTTGGTGTACTTCTCTTAAGTTACTTGACTTGGTGTACTTCTTTTGATCTACTTCTCTTGATGTACTTGACTTGGTGTTTACTTCTCTTGATGTACTTGACTTGGTGTTTACTTCTCTTGATGTACTTGACTTGATGTACTTCCCTTGATGTACTTGACTTGATGTACTTCTCTTGATGTACTTGACTTGGTGTACTTCTCTTGATGTACTTGACTTGATGTACTTCTCTTGATGTACTTGACTTGATGTACTTCTCTTGATGTACTTGACTTGATGTACTTCCCTTGATGTACTTGACTTGATGTACTTTCTTGATGTACTTGACTTGATGTACTTCTCTTGATGTACTTGACTTGATGTACTTCCCTTGATGTACTTGACTTGGTATATTTCTCTTGATGTACTTGACTTGATGTGCTTCTCTTGATGTACTTGACTTGATGTACTTGACTTGGTGTATTCCTCTTGATGTGCTTGACTTGGTGTACTTGACTTGATGTACTTCTCTTGATGTGATGTACTTCTTCTGATGTACTTGACTTGATGTACTTGACTTCGTGTGTTTCTCTTGATGTACTTGACTTGGTGTACTTCTCTTGATGTACTTGACTTGGTGTACTTCTCTTGATGTACTTGACATCCTTTGGCAGGAGCTGTACCCAAGTTCCTGGTGGCTTCAAGCGTGTCTATCAGTGAAAAAAAAAAGCCACACATATGTGTTCCTGGTGGCTTCAACTGTGTTTATTAGTGAAAAAAAAAACAAGTATGTGTATGTGTATATGAAAAACATGGACCACTTGTGCAAGCTTTCGATCAAAGGGGGGAACGACTGTACAGTCTTGTGCCGTGGCCTGCCTGTCTAGTCATGGAAACCAAACAACATGCACGCCACAAGGGGCTGTAACTAGGTAACACACACAGAGTACATCAAGAAGGCTACATCAACAACAACACACCAAGAGACGTATGTGGGACTCTTGCTCCTGACACATCAACACACAACCAGCCGGACAAACAGAGAATTCCTCCTTTCAATCAGTCACCAAATGTTCACATTCTCAACGTAAAATTTTGTTCACAATGACTTCACATAATCACACTATCCTGTTTTCAAGTTAACAGACTCAAAGACACCTTTTCTTTTCAAGTTTGGCATCAACAGCGTCCCATAAAATTCCCGTTTTTTACAAAGAAAGTTCCCCGATCCTCGCAGACCTGTGTAACAGTTTACTTTCCCCAGTTTCTCTCATCTTCTCAATCTCCACAACCTCTTGCTGACTTACGGGAAAAACACACACACACACACACACACACACACACACACACACACACACACACACAAACTGTGTGTGTGCCTTTCTCAAGAACAGTAACAACAAGAAGAAAAGACCACTCTCCCCTATTGTGCCTGGGGGAAAAGTTCCTGAAAAGAAAAGAAAACCAAACTGATTTTATTTGTTTTATTTATTTTATTTATTTATTTATTTTATTTTTTTAACAATCATTTTCAGTGATTTTCTTTATCAGAAGAGCATTAATCTTCGTGATGTTATTCTCTCTTTTCCTTTCTTTTGGCACCTGCAGGTTGGCTGAGCTTTAACACAGGCCAGCGTGGCCTTCACACTCCCTGTTGACACTCCTGTGTCACTGGAAAGGAAAAACTGAGGCATCCCCACCCCCACCCCCCTTCCCCTCCAGCTCCCCCAACGCCTGTTGCACATGGGTTGAACTCATTGCAAGGTATTGAGTCACACCCACACAAAATGGAATGTGCCATGACACATGGGTTGAACTCATTGCAAGGTATTGAGTCACACCCACACAAAATGGAATGTGCCATGGCACATGGGTTGAACTCATTGCAAGGTATTGAGTCACACCCACACAAATGGAATGTGCCATGGCACATGGGTTGAACCCCTTTCCAAGGTACTGAGTCACACCCACACAAAATGGAATGTGCCATGGCACATGGGTTGAACCCTTTCCAGGTACTGAGTCACATCCACACAAAATAGAATGTGCCGAGACAAGTCTACATACACTTGAACAACCATATACACATGTACACCAAAGAAAATATGTAAATGAACATATACTGTACACACACAACATACATGAACAGTCTCACATACACACACGTAACCGAGTCTCTCTCTCCTGCTGTCCCCCTCTCTCTTTCTTCACACACACACACACACACACACACACACACACACACACACACACACACACACACACACACATGCGCGCAACACACACACACACACACACACACACACACACACACACACACACACACACACACACACACACACACACACACACACACACACACACACACACACACACACACACACACACACACACACACACACACAGAATCACACATACCAGGCACATCTCGCTGACTGACAACTGGCGTGGTCCTCTTGATCCCAAACTCTTCGTCCAGCAGAAAGCTGAAGTTCAAGGACAGGGTCAAGAGGGTCGGGTGCATCAGCTCATACTGCATGTTCATTGGTCCAGCGTGCCACGCCACCCCTCCTTCCACAATGACTCGCGCATGGCGTCGGTATCCGTCTTGTTGGGACACTGACAGAGCCAGCAACAAAGCCAACCACAAATGAACACACAGAACATGGCGTAAAATAACACATTTTAACAGGCACAAAGCCAGCCACAAATGAACACACAGCACAAGGCATAAAATAACACATTTAACAGGCAACAAAGCCAACCACAAATGAACACACAGCACAAGGCATAAAATATCACATTTAACAGGCAACAAAGCCAACCACAATGAACACACAGAATAACGTGTAAAATAACACATTTAACAGGCAACAAAGCCAACCACAAATGAACACACAGAATAACGTGTAAAATAACACATTTAACAGGCAACAAAGCCAACCACAAATGAACACACAGCACAAGACGTAAAGTAACACTGAATTAATGGACTACACCAAACAGACAAGTGAATTTTCAACAAATGTGCCTTCTTCAGAGGTTTTCATTTTCTTTTTTTTTTTTTTTTTTTTTTTTTTTTTTTTTTTTTTTTTTTCAGTCCCATCTTCTATGCCACCTCAGTGGTGGCATTGCACCCATGCTGCTTATTCCGACTCCCCCGTCCACAGCAACACAGCCCAGCCTGGCACCGTCAATCAACAGGGAGCAGTCAATTTCATGTCATAAAGAGGCAACCCACTGGTGGAGACACCGCACTGCTGCTGAGTCACTTCGGTGGTGTTCAGTGGCGCCTGTTCTGATCCAACATATGCAGGACACCACCCACTAAGCCCCCTACTGACAACAATAACTGCTCAGTCGCGGACCTTGTGTGAGTGAGCTCTACCTCTGGAGGGCGCCACCACCTCCGTCCGACGACAGCCCCCATGAATTTGCCGATACCTGTGACCCCTGTCGGAACCAAACCAAGGCCATACACGCAGATAGGCAATCAAAACTGAGGTCACCATGACAGCAGGACATGGAAATCCACAGAATTTGAGACTTTTTTGGTATGCTGATTGATGAGAATGAGGATGATGACGATGATATTATTGATTTCCATTCTTGTCGGAGATGACAGAGCTGTACTCTACACTTACTTTCACAATATATCCCAGCTCTTTGCAGTCGGCTGGGCTATAAGCAACATTACCTTACCTTATGTTGCTGGTCAAAGTGACCTGGTAGCAGTACAGGTACAGGGTAAAACATAGACCCAGTCTCTCACCTGAATCTGACTCTGAATCTGAATCATTACGTCGCTGTCGCCACATCTTAGGACATTATCGCCAACAGGTTGGGGGTGTGCACAGTCTAGTTAGTTAGCTGCAGTGATGCGATCAGTCTTTTGAAACTATCTACGGATGCTGCCCTAACAATATTTCTTCTTACTGAGATAACAAAAAATGACTGTTTGAACTGTTCTGTTTGGCATCTGCTGACTTGGAATGTTCTTGTGTTGTTTCTAATACAGTCACAGATCGCATGGGTGGTATAGTAGTTGCCAGATGTTCAAGGCCTGATGGGTCACCCAGGCTTTTATGGAATTAAATATTCAGCAGATGGTATGGCCGGTACCAACCCCTCAACCACCCTGTAAAGGAAGATGAGGCGTAGATCACGTCTGCGCTGTTGGAGTGTTGGCAGTTGCAGAGTCTGAAGCATCTTGGTGATGAAGCCGGGGTGTTCTGGAATTGTAACCGCCCGTTATGAACTGAGCGGACAGGTGCTGCACTCTTTCGAGTTTGTCAATGTCTTATTTGAGGTAAGGACTCCAAATGACAGAGCCATACTTGAGGGAGACTGGAACCATACCTGTAAGGTGACGTTGCTGGCCACAGTGACCAGACAGCAGGACAGGCACAGGGCAAGACAGACCAGACTCTCACCTGTAAGGTGACGTTGTTGGCCACAGTGACCAGACAGCAGGACAGGCACAGGGCAAGACAGACCAGACTCTCACCTGTAAGCTGCAAAGTAAGGCGACTGCAGGCAGAGATCTAAACAAATTTTAAACAGTACTTACAAGAACACACTGAATAACGTGGACAAATGAACCACAAGACAAAACACAACTCCTTTCGACCTGTTTATGTCTTCTTCAGGCAAGATAAACAGCACTCGGGACCACGACAACGAAGAGCGAGCTATCCCTTATCTTGGTCGAATTCGGCGCAAGATGGGTGTTGAATCAAAGATAACTGATTGCTCTCGATCTTCATTTCCGTGTTGTTGATCTTGCCTGAAGAAGGCCTAACAGGTTGAAACGCGTCTTTTTGTCTTGTGATTCGTTTGTCTGCGTGATTCAGTGGAGTCATGATAATTACTTTTCAAACTGTGTTGTCATTCATTTCTCCATGTCGTTTTAGTGGAGTCACAGCGATTCCTTTCAATTCTAAATTTCTCACCTGCAAGGTGACGTTGCTGGCCAGGGTGACGGGGGAGCAGTGCAGGTAGAGGTACAGCAGCCAGGGGTGGGTGGTGTACACCAGCCTCTCAACATACCCCAGCTCCTGGAGCATTTTGGCGATGCCCACCGCCCGGGGGTAGAAGACGGTGAAGTAGCGGTTGATGACGTTGAGGGCGAAGCCTGGAATCGGGTGCATTCCATCGTAACCGACATCTACGGGACGAAACATTGAGAGAGGACAGTTACCATCAGCTCCAGTCTTTGAAACCATGTCACACCATAACATGCTGTATGGAATCCATATCATACATCACATCTCAGGCCATATATATATTGTACATGCGTTAGGTCTAGTCCTCGAAATAACATTCACACCATAACATGCTGTATGGAATCCATATCACACATCACATCTCAGGCCATATATATATATTGTACATGCGTTAGGTCTAGTCCTCGAAATAACATTCCCACCATAACATGTGATATGGAATCCATATCATACATCACATCTTTGGCCATATATATATATATTGTACATGTGTTTAGGTCTAGTCCTCGAAATAACGTTCACACCATAACATGCAATATGGAATATTGTATCACACATCATATATATATATATATATATATATATATATATATATATATATATATATATATATATATATATATATATATTGTACATGTATCATTCATCAGACAAAACAATGTCACAGCAATAAAGCTTTATTGTTATCAGTGTCAATTTTGGGTTAATTCAGTC
>JADBJO010012128.1:42308-47308 GCA_016801955.1 Conus betulinus
TGTAAATCTCATATTGATACCATTCCTCACAAGCTTTCGGTGCTTGTGATTGCAACATTGGCTATCCACCATGGGCAGGGTTGACAGCAGGTCATCGTTCATGATATATTCATTCGTGATACTCACCCCATTATGGCAGAGCGATGTAAAGAGTTTTCTGTTCAGGTGAATTTTGTGCGGAGCTAACATCATTATTTTCAGTTCCCAAGAACGCCTTCACTTTGGTAGTTTCAAATCTAAAAATGGGACTGCCTTAATCCTTGTTAAAGTATACTGTGTGTGAGATTTGTCAGTTTTGTGAACATTTCCAGAGTTTCATGTGAATAACTATGTTCAATGATATCCTAACCTTACCCTGAAAGTTCTAAGTGCTGAGATGCTGTGTGTGTGTGTGTGTGTGTGTGGTGTGTGTGTGTGTGGGTGGGTGGGTGGGTTGTTGGGGGTGTGGGTGTGGGTGGGGAGGGGGGTGACTGCCACTGCAGCTTGGCCTGCTGTCATCTTGTTTTAACCGTTATGACCTGGGGTGTGGGGTGAGGGGGAAGAAGGGTGAGGGGTGAAGGGTGGAGGAAGGTGTGTATCATATGACCCCGTTTCCACTCACTTTCACCACTCATTTGACTTCTCTCTCTCTTTTTTTTTTTTTTTTTTTTTTTTTTTTTAAACAGAGAAATTTGATCACCTAACATCATACTGTCTTCTGTCTGATGGCAAACCTCTCGCACCATTTCATTGCTTGCTTGCCGGCTTTTTTTACACTTCTTTTTTTTTAGCACTGTTTATTGCTTCTTCTTTGCTTTTTTTACAATCCTGATCAAACCTTTTATTTTGTTCAAAAGGTGCTCTAGGTGGGTGGGTTTGCTTTTTTTTTTTTTTTTTTTTTTGTGACACACCCCAACTTACTTTGCATAAATGATGAAAATGACAGTTTGAGACCAAAGAACTGAAAAAATAAGACAGATAATTAGTGTCCCGACTTTCAACCCCTCTTTCAGGTTAACACACACACACACACACACACACACACACACACACACACACACACACACACACACACACACACACACACACACACACACACACACACACTACACACACACACACACACACCACACACACACACACACACACAAAACTGGTTCAACAATCTGTGATCCAAACACATGAAAGTGAAAAGTAACTGTGACAGAACCTTTACCCCGTGACCTACTGTCACACGTCGCATGCAAGTCTCACACTGATAGTGATACCACCCCTCACAAGCCTTGTGCCTGTGTCTGATACACTGGCTGGCTGTCAGACTAAGGCAGGGCCTGACCGAATGTCGACAGGTTTGTGCATGCCGATTTACTCAGGTGAATTTGGTGCTATGATAACACAAGTCTTTTCAGTCCCCCAAGGGTGCATCCACTCCAGCAGAATGGAATCAATGTAACTCATTCAGTCCCTGGGGGGAGTGAACTGTACTCCTCTCTCTCTCTCTCTCTCTCTCTCTCTCTCTGGGGGGGTGGGGGGGTGTGGGGGGAGGGGGGCTGGGGTTAGTCATCTGTCCTCTTATCTCTATCCGTCTATATCACCACATCCACATAACAATCAAAACCAAACGCTACTAGTCCCCTGCCACGAGACCCAGAGTCACAACCACTGGAACCCCTACCATCAGTTCCGTCTCCCCTCTCTCTCTCTCTCTCTCCTCTCTCTCCAAAAGGGGGGGGGGGGGGGGATGATGAACTGTACTCCTCTTTCCTCTATATATCTCCCCATCCACATAATCAAAAAAAAACCAAATGCTACTAGTCCCCTGCCCACTTGACCCAGAGTCACACCACTGGAACCCTTGCCACCAGTTCTGTCCTCCCCTCTCCCCGTACCTCTCTCTCCCCCCCCCCCCACCCTCTCTCTCTCTCTCTCTCTCTCTCTCTCTCTCACTCTCTCTAATAATCTATATATAGCACCAAAATTTTTCACTTTTGTGAGTGTCTCTTGAGTTTCATTCATGTCAATAACTATGTTCAGTCATACCTTAGTCTCACCTACAAAAAAAAAAACAAAAACAATTCATTCACTAAGATAATGGGTAAGTGGGGTGCGAAAGCCACGTTACTCAATCTGCTCTCACCTTGTGTCACATGTCATTTTTTCTTTCTTCTTTTTTTTTCTTTTTTAGTCACATGAATCGCTTTTTTGCACTTTACAAATCTCACGTGCATTTCAACCTTGACGAAATTTAATCGCTTTAAAAATTGTAGTTTTCTTCTCAGATGTGTAACTGAGATACTTACTCACCAGTCCCCACCCCCCCCCCCACCCCCTCTCTCTCTCTCTCCCTCTTTAATTCAGTGTGCATGAATGTTCAGAAGATGACTTAGGAACACGAACAAGGTCACCAAATACAGCATATAAAGTGCATGTGCACACTCGCACACACACACACACATACACATAACAATAAGAACAACCTCTCCTCCCCCCTCAAACACATCCCACACACGCACACACACAAACACACACACATGCGTGCATGTACCACATGCATGCACACACACACAAACGACACAAACTCTCTCACTCTCTCTCTCTCTCTCACGTACACTCACTCTCTCTCTCTCTCTCTCTCTCTTCTCTCTCTCTCTCTCACACACACACACACACACACACTACGCTTCCACACATATGTCTGTGGACTCTCTTATTAACATGCTGACATTACCCCACTGATGAACACACACACACACACACACACACACACACACACACACACACACACACACTCACTCACTCTCTCCCACACACACTCACACACCAACGCTTGCACACTCACGATGTCCATGGACACTCTAACATGCTGGCATCACATCCCACTGATGAACACAACCAACAACACACACGTCTACACTATACGCTGGGGGCCCTGAGAGATTCAAAGTCTCTTTAGATGATGCGATTATTCCCCCTTCCCTTTCCCATTGTGATGCAGCTGTGGAACATTAAATCTCAGCCTTGACTCTGCAGAGATCAAAGTACTACTACACAAAATTCAGTTAAACAACTCAGTGCAGTGCCATGATGCCATAAAGAAAATAACACTCACAAGACTCGGTGAAACAAACAGCGTCACAACAACAAGGAAACCGAAGCACGCTCGCGCCATTTTGTGCAGACGCCCCAACGAAAGGTAAACTGAAAACGAAACGAGCACGAGGCAAGCGGGAAATACGTCATGATTCTTCCTCCTAAGGTTCTAGTCCACAATTGCAAATTTACCTTAAGCATTAAAAGCAATACATAATATTATCTCTGTTAGACTCAAAGCTGCAACTGGCGTTCGTTTGTCAGAAGATCAACCATCACCAAAACTTACCCATGGCACAGACCAGCCCTTGATGTATTGTGTGTCCGATTCTGGGGTAGATCTCCTCAACCAATTAATATTAGAAAAAAATTCAAAGTCAACGCTGTGAAGACTTCCAGAGAACGGGACAGATTCATACAAGGCCTCTCCAGTGCCAGACACAACAGCTAAACACACGTCACCTGAGGAAACAGACTTTGAGTCTGTCAGGATTCCCTGTTTTCACTGTAAACGTATGTGCTGAGGCAGGGTGTGCACAAATGAAGCTATGCTGTGGTAGTGTGTGTGTGTGTGTGTGTGTGTGTGTGGGTGTTGTGTGTGTGTGTGTGTGTGTGTGTGTGTGTGTGTTAGTGCGTGGTGCGTGTGTTTGACCGAGTATGCATGTGTGTGTGTGTGTGTGTGTGTGTGTGTGTGTGTGTGTGTGTGTGTGTGTGTGTGTGCTTATGTGTGTGCTTGTTGTGCATGCGCGCACGTGAGTGTGTGTGTGTGTGTGTGTATGTGTGTCTGTCTGTCTGTCTGTCTGTCTATCTGTCTGTCTGCATACGTGTGTGCGTGCGTGCGGTGTGTGTGTGTGTGTGTGTGTGTGTGTGTGTGTGTGTGTGTGTGTGTGTGTGTGTGTGTGTGTGAGAGAGAGAGAGAGAGAGAGAGAGAGAGAGAGAGAGAGAGAGAGAGAGAGAGAGAGAGAGAGAGAGAGAGAGTCTATCAAATACCCTTTTTCTTTTGATCTATCAGAACAAGTACTTTTTTTTTTCCTGTTTTTTTTTTTCTTTAATTTTCAAATGCTTTAATCGTTCACAACATTTATTTACCTGCTCACTGTCTTTCATTCCAATAAAGATTTTCTTTTTTTTTTCAAGATCTGGCGCTGCTAGTATGATCTTAGTCCCCCTTGACACAAAGACTGCAAAGGTCAATGTTAATTTTAACAAAATGTCTGACGCCCCCCCCCCCCCCCTCTCTCTCTCTCTCTCTCTCTCTCTCTCTCTCTCTCTCTCTCTCTCTCTCTCTCTCTCTCTCTCTGCCCGTCGGTATAATAATTTTTGAAGGGGGGTAACTCCAGTGGTCAATGTCAGCAGTCACTCGTGCTGATTATATGTTTGAGTGTCATCTTCGTGGCTTCTTCTTGTTTCTTTGTTTTCTTTGTTTCTGTCGTGGTCATTACTGTCACTGCTTTTGGTGTTCAGGTTGTTATTATTTCATTGATATGGAGGCGGCCGTTGCAGCTGTCAAAAAAAGAAAAAAAAAGCATGCATCATGGGATTGTTCTAAAAATAACCTGATGAGGTGATAGCAATGCGAAGGCATAGCACTTTGTACCCAGTCTAATTTCAGCTCGCTTGTTTCAAGCACTCCCCCCCTCCCCCCCCCCCTCCCCTCCCCCCACCCCCCACCCCGCTCTGCTCACCACCACCACCACCACCACCCTCCCACCTCCTAGGAACGAACGAACAGTGCGGACTGATTGTGGCTGTGAGGTCACGTTCACGTCATACAATGAGGTCAATGACAGCCAAGTTTGATAAGACTACGTCAAGCGTTTCTTGACCCATCTTCTTCCACTGGTTTTTCTGTCTGACTAATCAAAAGGCTACAGATCTGCGTGGGCTAAAAGTAACCACTCACTGTAACAGTGCAACGTGTAAAATGAATG
>JADBJO010012128.1:57308-60041 GCA_016801955.1 Conus betulinus
AGTGTCTTTATCACAGGGGCCCCATGTCGATCTGCTCTAACGTGTCACTAGGTCTGTACCACGTAGGCTGGGGCACCAGAGGGAGGGGGGATTGTCACGTTCAAACATTTTCACCACAAACAGTGTGTCTGATGTCAGTTCTGACTACGTTGTAAATCAAGCTTGGTGGTGTTGGCAGAAATAGACTGGATGGAGAAGAAGCCCCTCGACTTGCCTTTTGCTGGTGACATTTTCTGTAGACTTCAGCTCGGCGTCTGTCCCTGTTGACTTGTGAGGTGCACTCTCGTCGATACGATACGAGTATGTGGCCGCTTTGCGCGACAGGGGGCTGGTCGGTATTCGTGGCACTCAATCGAAGAACGTAAATGGTTTGTTTTCGTCTGCCCTCAATCTCCTATGAGGACAAAGTCATTTCTTGTAGCGCATTGTTGAGAGATACTTCGAGGGGAGAGGGGGGGACCTTCGGCAGGCATGCTGGAAGTTATTGGCAGAAATTTGTCCGAGCAGATGAAACCACGTCTTGCTGGGAGCCAGGCAAGGGAAGCTACTCTGTGCAGAGAGAGAGAGAGAGAGAGAGAGAGAGAGAGAGAGAAAGAGAGAGAGAGACTCAAGAGTCAAGACACAAGAGACTCAAAAACTGTATTCAGATGAAGGCCTAGGCCCCTTGCTGAAATGGGATGTTCACACAGCTAAGCGAGAGAAAAGCCAAAGCTATGCACAACATAATACAAATTTATAAACAAAAAAAAAAACTTCTTCATTGTATACACTGAAAGTTTAACATTCTATGAAGTAACGATTTTCAGCCTATTTAGCGCCAGATAAATATACCTTGCTAAATTTTTCATTGTAGTCTCATGCCAAAGTTAACCTGAAATTGCTTGGAACTTTGTGGTATTTTCGGTTGCATGAATTTTTTTTCTCTCTCTAAGATCATTCAAGGCAGGACAGCAAAATAAAAAGTGCAATTCATCTTCTTTTCCAATGTTGCACAGACGGCATGTCAGCATATTTTCATTTCTGACGCTGTATCTAAACCAGTGGCATGCAATACCAGACACACCAAATCGAAACTTAATTCAATTAACTTAAGTCAATTCGCTTTTTATGTATCTATTCATTTTCAGCTCAATATATAGTTCTCGCAAATGAGTAACTTTAAACAACCAGTACTCTGTGCGTGTGTGTGTGTGTGTGTGTGTGTGTGTGTGTGTGTGTGTGTGTGTGTGTGTGTGTGTGTGTGTGTGAGAGAGAGAGAGAGAGAGAGAGAGAGAGAGAGAGAGAGAGAGAGAGAGATGGGGAGGGGGGAGGAGAGGGAGGGAGTTGCCGCCAGGATTCATCAGAAGGTAACGATTAGTTTTCATGGGGGAAAGAAAAGACAGTTTCGCATCATCACAAACGTACGAAAGACAGGATTACAGGGATATGTGACATAAACACGGTCATACAGGATTATAGGGATATGTGACATAAACACGGTCATACAGGATTATAGGGATATGTGACATAAACACGGTCATACAGGATTATAGGGATATGTGACATAAACACGGTCATACAGAACTAGATCGAGAACTACGATCGAAGGAAATATATTCTCTCTCCTCTATTCTCTCACTCTCTCCTCCTCCGGGTCTCTCTCCCTCTCCCTCCTCCTCTCTCTCTGGTCATAAAGAGTAACGAAACTACATGCTCTCTCTCTCTTCTCTCTCTCTCTCTTCTCTCTAGTCTCGTCCATTCTCTCCTCTCTCCGCCATCTCATCTCCTCCTCCTCTCTCTCGTTATCAAGAATCACGAAACAACCTCCTCTCTTCTCTCCTCCTCTCTCGACTCCTTCTCTCCCTCTCCACCATTCGCCCCCTCTCCTCTCTCAGCGGTCATCCTCTCTCTCCTCACGACTCTCACAGCCCTCTCTCTCCCGTCTCCTCTCTCTCTCCCTTCCCTCGTGATCAAGAATAAACTAAAAAACGAAACTACAACTCTCTCCTCCTTCTCTCAACTCCTCTAACAAAAAAAACGCTCCTCTCCACGGTTCTCCTTCCCAACGGCGCTACCTCTCTTCGTCCTCTCCAAACTCCGTCCTATCTCTCTCTACTCTCCTCACTCCTCTCTCTCATCTCCTCCTCTCTCTCTCTCCCTCCTCTCGTCTCCTCTCCTCTCTCTCTCCTCTCTCTCTCTCCCTCTCTCTCTCCATCCCCTCTCCTCCTCTCTCCTCTCTCCTCTTACTCCTCTCATCCCGTCCTCTCATCCTCTCTCTCCTAACTTCCCTCCCTCACTACTCTCCCCTCTCTCCTCGTCTCCTCTCGTGTCTCCTCTCTCCTCACTTGTCTCCTCTCTCTCCTCTCATCTCTCTCTCCCTCCTCTCATACTCCCCACTCCTCCCTCTCTCTCCTCTCCGCTCTCCTCATCCGTCACCCTCTCCTCTCTCTCCTCACGCCTCACTCTCCGCTCTCTCTCTCTCTCCTCAGCCAACTCCCCGTCTCGCTTGTCATCTCTCCTCTCTCCTCGTCACACCCTCTCTCATCTCCGGGTCTCTCACCTCTGGTCATCCTCTCTCCATACTCTCTCTAAATCGGCTCTCCTCTTCTCCCGTCTCCACCTCCTCTCCCCCCCCTCCCCCCTCTCCCACTCTCCCCCTCTCTCTCTCCCTCTCTCCCATCCCCTCTCCTCCTTCTCTCTCCTCTCCCGTCTATCCCCTCTCCTCGTCTCTCCCCCCTCTCCTCTCCTCCCGTC
>JADBJO010012129.1:0-12500 GCA_016801955.1 Conus betulinus
TGGGTGCGTGCATGCGTGCCTGGGTGTGTGGGTGTGGTGTGGTGTTGGTTGTGTGTGTGTGTGTTTGTTCTCATCGCTCTTAAATCCTTCACAAATTCACTATTCTATATATGTGATTATGCAGATTGTTTGTTTCGTTTATGTTTATGTATTTGTGTAATTAGTGATGCATTCAAATATGTGTAATGTCTGTAATGCGTGTATGTGTGTTGCCTACGTTGTTGTACGTAACTACGCCTATATCTACCTTAGGCAGTCAGTGCTTGTGTGTATACGTGTGTGTGGCTTTTTTTTCCTACAAGCTCCACCATTCTACGTTCTTTCTATACATCTGTTCTCACTTAATCTTCAATTTTTTTTTCCTCTCAATTTCAAATCTTTGCCAAGTCATTACTATAATGATGGAAGAATTGTTAACTGCACTTGTTTTCCCCCACTACTTAATGTTCAGCATAGGCTCAAAGATTGTCCCTTACATTTTATACTGTTGCGTAATGTTTTTAGTTTTCAACAACTTTTTTCCTCTCCACACTTTCGTTTTGTTTAATTCTACTACCTTTCGCTGGCTGCTTTGGGGGTGCTGTTGGATTCTTTTTCGAACCCTTGGCGCGGTCGGAACACCACAGAATTAGGACTGTGGTGTGTCTCTATCTGACTATATTAAACAGAGAATTCACACAACAATCACGTAAAACATTTCACAATATTTCGACCTTTGGTCTTTCTCAAGGGACGATTTATTAATATATATATGTGTGTGTGTGGCTGTTTGCATGTGCAGGTTCATGTAAGTGTGCATGCGTGTGTTTGTGTACTGTACTGCTTTTCAACGCAAGAAGATTCCCACGATCAGTTTAAATAGGATGATGATGCGTGTATATGCGGGTGGGTTGGAAGAGGGGTTGTGTCGTGTTTTACCGGTGTGTTCTGTCCTACTTTAAAACCGTAAGCAAACTCCTCTCTCTCTCTCTGAGTGGTGTGTGTGTGCGCGCGACTTGTCTAGGGGCATGATGATGGGTTAGGCAGGCTGTGTGTGTGTGTGGCTCCCCCCCTATCTTTCACCACAGTTTCTACGTTCTTTCTATATTTCTATCCTTACTGACTTCGTTCAGTTCCTTTTTTTTTTTTCTTTTTTGCATATTTTCCATAAAGTCGTCAGCATCCACAGGAAATCCAGACGAATAATCGGACACAAACACTGGCCTGATTATTCCATCATTAGAGATCACACAGTGTCCGCACGTTCCTGTACGGGTCAATGGGGAGAGGAGAGGATGATCCTCCCTGGGTCCGACACATGGCGGCCCGGGGGGCACGCGCCTGTGGGGACTAGAGCGAGATCGAGATGCGATACTGGTCACGCTGCCTGTCAGTCATCATGCACGCATGCGCTTGCCTTCCCGGCACCCTGACTAATCCCCTACTGCTGTTTGGACGGCCTAACTGGAATGGGCTTCCGGTAGGCTTTCGTTTAGGCGTTTCAATGCGCGCGCTTGAACACGCACGCGACAAACGCGCACACACACACACACATAAATGTATACACCACACATACATGAACATGTGCATACACACACACACGCACGCATGCATTCTGATGCACTTCACACATGCATGCATGCACATGCACAACACACACACACACAACACACACACGCACCGCACACAGCCGCGCACGCACGCAGTGCGCGCGCGCGGCACACACACACACACACACACACACACACACACACACAACATACCATTGCAGACAGACAGACAGAGAGAAGAGAAGGAAAGAAGGGGTGAAAAGTCAGGTATAATGCACGTTTTTAGTTTTGCTGGACACGTTTTTTTATAGTCTTCACAGCTGCCTGTCATAAAACAACAAAGGCAGAACAAAAAAGGACAGGGGACGTTTCGCTGGTCAACTGTTGGCGTAATTTTTTTTTTTTTTAATTTACATTACTGAGTTGATTTATTGCATTGGAAAAAGATTTTTTTTTGTTCAGCTGTTTATCTGGTTTCTTTGAAACATTCACAAATGTTATTGAATGGAGATCAAGATCCGCTCCCTCTCTCTCTCTCTCTCTCTCTCTCTCTCTCCTCTCTCTCTCTCTACTCTTGTCTTCACTCATCTTCCTTCCCTAACACCCATTCCCTCAAGAAAACAGAGACAGAGAGAACAGAGAGAGAGACGGAAAGAGGAGGAGAGAGAGAAAATGCAACTACGTGCATCCACGCATACACACACGCACGCGCACAAACCACCAAACACACCACTCTCTCTCTCTCTCTCCTCTCTCTCTTCTCTCTCTTTATACCTCTCTCGCTCTTCTTTCTCTCTTTATCTCTCTCTCTTTTCTCTCTCTCTTCTTTCTCTCTCTCTTTTAACTCTATCTTTCTCTCTTTCTCTCTCTCTCTTTCACTCTCTCTCTCTCTCTCCTCACTCTCTCTCTCTCGCTCTCTCTCCAACAACATCAAATCAAAAGAGAAAAATCATGATGTATCTCTCACATATTTGAATCTTTACACATTTTATGAAAGGCAACAGTTTCGTTTAGAGTCTGGCGTGCTCCTGGGGAGAGAGGAGGACGAGAGAGAGAGAGACAGAGACAGAGACAGAGACAGAGACAGAGGAACTGAAGCGAAGCTACCTAACTGTCTGTGAACCAGAACACGTGTTGGAACAAATCGATCTCCCTCACTCATCATGGACGATTCTTATCGTCCAAGAATCGTCGTTCGACCGCAAATCACTGACACATAAATCCAAATTCGGGGTGTGGTCCCTGCGTTACTAAGAGCTGCTGAAAGCGAAGTTGTTTGATGACTATGAAAGAGATCCCACGATGGATATCACTTGTTCTGTAACATAGCTTATGTAGATGGACGTTTCACGCTTTATTTACATCTTTACCGTGCAGGTGCCAAATTAGACAAGGACACAGTGAAAACTTCTGAACTACTACACTGATGACGGACAATGTTTATAGCAGAGCCTGCCTGTCTGGTGAACACCCCCACCCCCCCCCCCTAACCTAAGGTCCACAGGGTGTTTGTCGGGGAACTTTCCCATTGTGGGCAGATCAATGGGGCTGCAGGCAGCGGTTCCATGGCCAGGTGGTGAGGGACCAGGCTGAAGAGGGTTTCGATGACAGAGGAAACGTGAGGACCTGGGGACTATGATGTTTCTACACTACATGCATCGCTTCAGGCTGACTTCCTGGTTGACTGTCCCTTTGTTCCACATCTCTCTCTCTCTCTCCCTCCTCTCGCTCTCTCTCTCTCTCTTCTCTGTCGTCTGTCTGTTGTCTGTGTGTCTCTGTGGTTGTGTTTGTTGTGTGTGGTGTGTTGTGTTGTGTGTGCGTGCGTGCGTGTGCGTGCGTGTGCGTGCGTGTGCGTGTGCTGCGTGCGTGCGTGTATGTGTGTATGTGTGTGTTTGTGTGTGTATGTGTGCGTGTGCGTGGTGTGTGTGTGTAAAAAATGAGTTATGTATGCATGTGTGTAGTGCATAACTGAGTATGTGTATCTCTGTGATGTGTGTGTGTGTGTGTGTGTGTGTGTGTGGTGTGTAGCAATCGCGCAGATGCACACGCGTATGGTGTCACGTGAATGTCAATATACGCCAGTGTCGTGTGTGTACGAGTGCTGTGAGTTCGCCTATATATATATATATATATATATATATATATATATATATATATGTGTGTGTGTGTGTGTGTGTGGGTGTGTTGTGTGTGTGTGTGTGTGTGTACATGTTTCCATGTGTGTATGAATGCATTTGTAAGCATCACGGGAGGAGGAGGGTGTGTGCGTGCATGTGCATTTACAAAGAGGGATGGAAGCTCCAACAACGAGTATCTCGAAAAAACAAACATGAAAAGGGGGAGAGAAAAGGTCCCACACAAAAATCATATACATTACAGATATCCCCATCCCCCATCCTCACGTCCACCCCCCAATACCCCTTCATCCCCCTGCCCCCCCCCCCCTCCCCTTCCAACTTTCTTTCCCAGTCATTTTCATCCTCACTTTCTTTTTGATTCCCTGGGCTCTCTCTCTCTCCTCTCTCTCTCTCCAATGTCCCCATCTCTAGACATACGAAGCACGTGATGTAGTCCCAAACCTTCTTCCCCCTAACTCCCACGTCTCTCCCACAGCTGCAGTCATATAGTCCACCCCGTCCATTCACAGGTGGCTGGAGAGGGTTGAAAGTGAAAGAGGGATTCAAAGGGAATATGTTAGGAAGACAGATAGGGTGGTGGGAGGCATGTTCAGAGGGAGAGCATAGGACAGACAGGGTGTGTGTGGGTGGGGGGGGGGGGGGGGGGGGAGGGCGGGGAGAGGAGGGGGACGACGGACAGGGCTTCGAAAATCGATCCCCAACACCCCAACTCCTGCAAGGCCTGCGCGACCCCATACCCCCCCCCCCCCCCCCCCCCCCCCATCCCTCCCTGCGCAGCTCTCCAGAAAATGGAGTCGGGTGGTTTAAACTGAGAGCTGAGGGAGAGTGATGAAGAGCATGACGACGTTGGCGAGCGTGGGGCAAGGAGGGTGTGTGGAGGGTGGTGGAGGGGCTGTGACTGACGTACTTGTCGTTCCTCTTTCACTCCTGGGACATGGAGAAGCACATCAGAGAGCAGATAACTCGGAGGAGGACGGCTGATCGAAATTGATAAGGGTTCCAGGTGAGGTGGGCACAGAGCTAATTCGTGACGGCCACAGAAAACGTTAAGTAACTCTCAAGTTTCAAAACGGAGTGACTGAGGGCTGAAAAAAACTGGAGCAAATTGTGGAAAGAGAGGGGGTTAGTTACCACCAAGGACACAGAGCACAGGACTAGACACGGTGTCTAGTCCTGTACTCTGTGTGTCCTTGGCGGTCACTAACCCCCTCTCTTTCCAAATTTGGTGAGTACTGTCGTTCATTCAGTATTATTAGGATTTCATATTGCTGTGCATCGTATGACTAGCATTAAGATGATCAGCATACACCATATTCATGTCTACAACCACCATCATCACTAGCACTACTACAACCACCACTGGTAGACGGACTGCCATTAACAACAACTGCTAACATGATGACCACCAGCACAAGGTATGCTTGGTAACAACAGATGTCACGTACCTGCTTGAAGAGATCTGTCTGTTGAAAATAGATTTAAACAAAGAATGTTCTTCTGCTTGGTTTCATTTTTTAAAAGTTCTTTGCATATCTTTCTATCACCCATCCACCCATCCTTTCTCTCTTTGTATGTTTTGTCTGCTCTCAGTTTCTGTCTCTCTCTGCCTCTCTCTGTCTCTGTTTCTGTCTGTCTGTCTGTCTGTCTGTCTCTCTCTCTCTCCCTCTCTCTCTCTCTCTCTCTCTCTCGTCTCCTCTCTCTCTCTCTCTCACCCGATTCGTTTCCGTCTTCTTTTCCTTCATTATTTTACTTTCTGTCTGTTTCTCCGTTTCCTTCCTGTCCCTATACCCATATGCAGTCTTCCTTTGGTTCTTTTCTTTCCCCTGTTTCCCGTCCGTGCTTTCTTGTTCTGTTCCATAGTTTCTTTCTTTCTTTCTCCTCTTTTTCAAGGGGGAGGGGGGGGGAGTTAATTCACTGATCGTCCCCTTTCTCTCTCTCTCTCTCTCTCTCTCTCTCTCTCTCTCTCTCTCTCTCTGTCATGTGCCCAGTTCACAGACGCACTCAGTGCCATGTTCCCCATGCATGTTGCCTGCAGACGTGGCAGTGTGGAAGACAGGCCATGTAGTGCGATGTTCCTCCCCACAGACACAGGCTGGATGGGACGCTGGCCGTCGGCTGGTGATTCAAAAGAAGTGGCTTGCCCGTTTGCACGTGACCCGGACAGAGGACAGATGACGTCACGGACACTGTCGCTCTGCAGGCTGCAGTCTGAAGATTCTCTTCCATATTTTTATTTTTACAAGCAGTAGGTGTATGGGGAGGCAGGGAGGAGGGGGGGAGGGGAGGGTGGAAGGGGGTTGAGGTGGGGGAGGGGAGGTTGGGGTTGGTGAAATTCCAGGCATTTCAAATGTGCTTACCTGGTTGCATGGCAATATACTGCCCCTAATACATTTTCCTAAAAAACGCCAGTCAGCAAGAAACTGTCACGGTTTAAGGTCTGTTTAAGATTTTTTTCTTCTTTTTGTCTTTGCCTTGTTTGTGTGTTTGTTTGGTTTGTTATTTGAGGGCGAGAGGGGGGACAGAAAAATAAACATGGGAAACCTTCATCCCACTACTTCAGATCTGTTCCTTCACACACACACACACACACACACACAACACACACACACACACCCACAACTATTACCCCTATCTATCTATACATGCATGTATATGCATATATATTCATATATTAACACTCGAACACACACACACACACACACACACACACACACACACACACACACACACACACACACACACCACACGCCACACCTATTACCACCACCACCACCACCACCACCATAAAACAAAGGGTGGGGTGGGTGGGGAAGGAGAGGGGCATGCAGATACAATCCCATCACCACCACCACCTGACAACAACCGCAGGAGAGCGTTCATGACAGTCACACGACTTGGCCAGCTCACATGGGCTGAGTAGGTGTTGACTATTTCTTCGCTCCTCAGGGCCGTGTCAGCCCACCAGCCCCATTTCCTCAAACTCTCCCTTCCCCCTCACCCGTCTCCTCTCCGTCCGTTTGCCCTGTCCTGTGCCAGTCCTCCACCCCCCACCCACCCCCCCCCTCCCTCCTCCTCCTCTCTGTTCACACCTCGACTGTCTGTCTCCCAGTCTTTCTGCCCTGAGGGGAGCGGTCTGAAGCCACTGCCCACTCTGCCAGTCATCCAGTGACTCCTCGTGTGCGTGGGGTGAAAAGTGCGGCCCACAGGTCCAGTTCTGTCGGACGGTTTGCTCCTACCTGCTTACCAACGGGTCGCCTACATGTACAGAATGCGCATCATCACATGTAGTAATTCGGCGTAATATGCATGACGTTTTTACAGTGTCTATTATCTGGTTACATATTTCAGTCAAACGTTTGTTTATATCCCTCCCTCTGCTTGGAATAAATGTCCTGATCTTGACAGATTGTGACTTGATACAGTACTTGCATATAAACTATATCATTTAACACGTCTTTTATCGGTGTATAAAAAACATGACGGTAAATGATCTTGATTTCTGAGAGAGAGAGAGAGAGAGAGAGAGAGAGAGAGAGAGACTGAGAGGAGAGAGAGAGAGAGAGAGAGAGATGGATGGGCGGATAACAGCGGGTGAAAAGACCTTTATCCATACCTACATCCAACTTTTCAGTTGCATAGAACATGCACAAGTACCGTCTTGCTATGTTAGAGTATCTCTCTTTCTCCCCTTTCCTTCCTCTTCTGGAATTCCCAGATTCGCCATTAGCGAGGCTCACAGATGGTAACAACAACTGATGATTGACAGCATGAAGAAGATGAGCAAGGCGGGATGGGCAGATTTTGAGAGAAACGGGTGGGATCTCTGGGAAACTGGAGGTAGTGCAAGGTGTCAGCAAAAGACCCACCTATTTACATTTCTCTCACCCAACCATCCCTCACCCTCACATTTCCCTCGCCCACGACGGGACCCTCAAACCCCACCCCTCCTAACACAGTTCTTCTTCACTCTCTCCATCATTCCTTCTGCCATCTGCATGGATTTTCTACAGTACACCACTATGGAGCTTCCTGGCACCCCCCCCCCCCCACACACACACACACACACCCCCCCCCCCCCCCCCCCCCCCCCCCCCCCCCCATTCTACCCCCGCTCAGCCCCGTTCATAAGATATCTGTCCTTCAAGATGATGGCGGAAGGATTCGAAATTGATTTCGACCACGCTGCACACGAGCAGATAAATGGAATTGGGAATGACGCAAGTGGTTGGTGGAGGAGGTAGGGGTAGGGATGTGGGTGGGTGGGGGGGGGGGGGTAAAGAGAGGGAAGAAGGGTGTCTTGATGTCGGGGTCGATGGACGACACTGGAGTTGTGTACCCTTTCACGCTCAAGAAATGGGAAGAGCACAAAAACATGGGAATTGGAAGATTGGGAAGATCGGAGAGTGGAAGAAGGGAGATGGGGAGAGAGGGGACAGAGAGGGAGTGTGAGGGGGGGAGGGGGGGGGTGGGGGGGGGTGGGGGCCAAGAAAGATGTGAGGTTCAAGAGGGTTGTAGTGTGTGAGTTGTGGCCGTTTCGTTTTTTCTCTGTCTTTCTTCTTGTTGCAGTTTTGAAAGAACTTTCAGCAGTCGCCCTGCATCTGAAGCAGGTTCCATTCCAGTGCCTTCATAGCCAGCCAAATACACGGCACCCTTTGAAGGCTGAGAGAAAGAAAAATGATGATGATGATGAAGATGTGAATGTTCATGGGGAGGATGACGATCACAAAGAATAGGAAGAAGATGGTGAGAAGAAGAAGGAGAAGAAGAAGAAGAAGGGGTGATGATGATGATGATGATGATGGTGATGATGATGATGATGATGATGATGATGATGATAAAAAGGTTCAGAACGACCACAAGGCCGGTCGCTAGTTGATTCCCACAGAATCACATCTCCACCTGATCCTTGATATACAAGTCAGATTAAGATGCATTTGATAACCAGAAGCACATCTTTTTTTGTTTTGTTTGTTTGTTTGTTTGTTTTTATCTCGCGCCATGACAAAGCGCCTGTCATTTGGAAGAAAACTTCAGTGGTGTGCTTAGGTGTGTACTGAACGCCACCGAAACAGCCGAGACGCGATGTGGTGTCACCATTCAGAACCTGCCTCTGACTGCCGCTGCAACGGATGACTTGTGCCTTCGACTTAGCAGCGGCCAGCCATGACGCCCTACAAACGAACCCATCTCGGCATTGACTTGCCTCTCCGTTGACTCTTCAGGTAAATGACCCCACTTCCAGACTGTGGCCTGCCTGGAAGACACCAGATGCCTGACCACGGATGCTAACACAGACCGACCATCATCCTCATCACCGCGCTACGCTGTGGTCGAACAGCTTCAGTGGAACAGGACAGCCCAGCCTGGGCCGGTGGAGTCAGAAACCAACCTGGTGTCGACGTTGGCAGTGGTGTGGGTGTCTTGGTTGGGAGAACTACATTCACTTTACTTCCAACTCCCCCCCCCCCCTTTCTTTCGTTGTTCCCTTCCCCCCCTCTTCTTTCTGTTTTCTTCCCTCCCCCCCCCCCCCCCCCCCCACCCCCCCCCCCCCCCCCCCCTCCCCCCCCCCCCCCCCCCCCCCCCCCCCCCCCCCCCCCCTCACTTTTTTTTTTTTTTACTTTTCTCACTGCCACTGTTTATGTTTCGTGCTGAGATCGATTTGCCGTTCTCCGCTCCCATCTTCCCCTACATCCCAGGGTTGACAGTATTAGACCTCTTTATACTCTTAAAATTCCTCCCCCCTCCCTCTCTGCCTCTCTACCCTGCTCTGAAGGAAAGGGTCCATCTTCACCAATGAGGTTAACAGAATAGACCCAGAAGGGAGAAGAGCAAGAAATAAGGACTTGAAGAGTGACAAGATCAACAAGGGCTTGTAATTGAAGGGGAGAGGAGGAGAGGGGAGGGGGAGGGGAGGGGGGGGGGGGGGGGGGGGGGTCAGACAGACAGTCAGACGGACAAAGAAAGAGACAAAAAGAGACATGTACACACAACACATGCACGTGCACACACACCACACACACACACACACACACACACACACACACACACACACAAGATATATATATTCACCCACTCAAGCACATACTGTCAGTTAGGCAGAATCATCTACCACTGCAGATATGAAGCCTTCATCACCCCCCCCCCCCCCCCCCCCCCCCCCCCTTTTCTACAATCTAAGACATAAGAGCAAGCTTTGTTTATAATTCAATATTTCTTGCAGTCATTGCAACACCTAGCTGCTCTGTAAGTTGCTGGAACGGTGCTCGGTACTTATCCTTGGAATTTATTATATATATATATATATATATATATATATATATATATATATATATATATATATATATATATATATAATTATATATACATATACACTTCGTGCAGTTCTAAAGGTGTTTTGAAGGTAGGGACAATGTGTTAAAACTTTGCGTTTTGTGTAAGGTTTGTGTGAAGGAGGGGCAATGGGCACAACCTTTTCTTCTGTGTGGAGTGTGGGTGAAGAAAGGAAAAGTGCGTACAAGGACAAAAGGGGCAAGGTCTTTGTGTACTGGTGTGAGCTGTGCAAAGAAAGGGGAAAGGGGCAAGTCTTTGTGTGCTTGTGTGAGCTGTGCAAAGAAAGGAGGAAGGGGCAAGTCTTTGTGTGCTTGTGTGAGCTGTGCAAAGAAAGGAGGAAGGGGCAAGTCTTTGTGTGCTTGTGTGAGCTGTGCAAAGAAGGAGGAAGGGGCAAGTCTTTGTGTTTTTGTGTGAGCTGTGCAAAGAAAGAGGCAAGGTCTTTTGTGTGCTAGTGTGAGCTGTGCAAAGAAAGGAGAAAGAGGCAAGGTCTTTGTGTACTGCTGTGAGCTGTGCAAAGTAAGGGGAAAGAGGCAAGGTCTTTGTGTGCTAGTGTGAGCTGCGCAAAGAAAGGAGAAATAGGGCAAGGGTATTTGTGTACTGCTGTGAGCTGTGCAAAGAAAAGAGAGAGGGTTTGAAGTGTCTGTGTATTTATGCGAGTTGCGGAAACCAAAAGCAAAGGGGCAAAACCTTGGTGTGTTCGCTCACATTTGCAGAACGTATGAGAGGGGAAAGGGGGTAAGGTTTGTGTCTTGGTGTGGAGAGTGTGCACACAGCGGAAGGGGATCATGTGGACTAATAGTTGTGTTGCAAACTGTCAGCGGTTTTCTCAGACTGCACTGTCTTTATTCACTGTCTTCTCTCTCATCTGTTGCACCTATCAGGATATGAACTGCAGCTCATGCAGGCCAGTTGTCAGACGGTTTTGAGGTGAAGACAGGAGTGCGCCAGGGATGTCTGTTGTCACCTTTCCTCTTCCTCCTGGTCATCGACTGGATCATGAAGACCACCACAACAGGCAGGAACAGTGGGATACAATGGACACTCTGGGACGCAGCTGGATGACCTTGACTTTGCTGACGACCTGGCACTCCTCTCCCACAGTCACACACAGATGCAGGACAAGACCACCCGCCTTGAGACAACATCAGCGGGAACAGGGCTCAGGATGAACAAGAAGAAGACCGAGCTGATGAAGATCAACACCACAGGCAGCAGCCAGTCACAGTCGGAGGTGAGCCCATCAGGGAAGAAGATTCCTTTGTCTACTTGGGAAGCGTAGTTGACAAGCAGGGGGGCACCGACCGAGACATCATGGCCAGGATGGGCAAGGCGCGAGCAGCATTCATCGTGCTAAAGAAAATATGGGGCCTTAGGAGAGATCAGAAGGACAACAAAATTGTGTATCTTCAATTCAAACGTGAAGTCGGTTCTGCTCTATGACTGCGAGACTTGGAGAATGATCAAGGCAATACGGCAAAAAAAAATCAGACCTTCATTAACATCTGTCTGGGGCGCTTCTTCAAAATCAGATGGCCAGAGAAGATCAACAATGAAGATCTATGGAAGCAAGCAGGACAGGAACCAGTGGCCAATCAGATTCTGCGGAGGAAGTGGTGCTGGACTGGACACACTCTCAGAAAGCCAGCATCCAGCACCCACGCCAAACCCTGACATGGAACCCGCAGGGGAAAAGGAAGAGAGAGGCCGACCTCGCAGCAGCTGGAGGCGAGACACTGAGGCAGAGACAAAGAGGCAGGGGACCAACTGGACAGGTATCCAGCGAGCAGCCCAGAACCGAGTGCTATGGCGGAGTGTTGTCGATGGCCCATGCTCACCCTTGAGCTATGGGTCTGAGTAAGTAAGTAAGTCACTCACTGTTCATTCTGTCCTACCGTCTCTTTCTCCCTCTTGCCCCTGGTCTTCCTCCTTGAAACCTGTCTGTGCATGACTGTCTGCCTGGTTTGCTCTTTTGTGACCGCCGTATGTCTGTCTCCTCCCTACCCTCCATCTCTCCCTCTCCTGTATCTCCTACGCACATTCATCCACACACTATAAATCACGCATTTATGCTTGTATATATGTATGCACACACACACACACACACACACACAACACACACACACACACACACACATGAACACGTTTTGTGCGGTCTATATTGTTTGTTTTCTTGACTGGATGCAATTCATAAAAAGAAATT
This sequence comes from Conus betulinus, assembly GCA_016801955.1. Taxonomy (NCBI): domain Eukaryota; kingdom Metazoa; phylum Mollusca; class Gastropoda; order Neogastropoda; family Conidae; genus Conus; species Conus betulinus. The sequence goes on from JADBJO010012129.1 coordinate 12,198, forward strand.
CTCTCTCTTCTCTCTCTCTCTCTCTCTCTCTCTCTCTCTCTCTCTCTCTCTCTCTCTCTCTCTCTCTCTTTCAGTAAAGCTGATACTACGATACAAAATGAAAAATATTAGTGGCAAGAAGAATCTGTTTTTCTGTTGCAACATGGTTTGGTGTTGTGTATTTAAACCAAGGTCGATGCAACATAAATGAATTCATAAGGGTTTTTAGACAGCGTTTTTTAAATGATTGTAGATGGCAGAAATGGCACGATCACGTTCAAAAACAATGATAGATTTGATATGTATATGTGCACTGCAATCTAA
>JADBJO010012129.1:17500-22183 GCA_016801955.1 Conus betulinus
AAAGAGACACATGGTTCCACTTATTTGTAAGAAATATTGATGGAATGATGTTATACTTCAGATGCTGGCGTTTGGTCTGTCTGAAACAGACATGAATTTTACATAGGTATGCTGACTCCTTGGGTAAAACTGTGTGATTATCTGTTATTTCTGGATCTGCGTTGAAGGAAGGAATACTTAACTCTCCATAAAGAGAAAGAAGATGCAGTCTGAACGAAAAACTGCTGAGATGACAGCTAGAGAAAAAAAAACAAAATCACAAGTATGTGACAAGATGTGGGGAAAACATAATTCAGCCTTACAACTCACATATCTCGAAAAAAAAAAAAACAGATTTCTGAATGGTTCCCCGTAATATCAAAACTCCAAGTCCTCAAACAAACAAACGTCAGTCATCACCCAAGCGTGGCGCTTTGGAAATATGAACCCACTGAAAGATGAAGAGAGAGAGAGAGAGAGAGAGAGAGAGAGAGAGAGAGAGAGAGAGAGAGAGAGAGAGAGAGAGAGAGAGAGAGATTCCGCTCAAGCGCACACGCTGAGCCCTGTTATTCAAGAAGGCCATGTTTCAACTGTCTTAGGTCATGCAGTCAAACGTGAAATTGCTGCCGTCAGGGGGAGGGGCCCTTTTGATGCCCCCTTCAGCTGGGACAGCGGGGACTGGGAAGGATGACTTGATGGAAGGCAACAGGCGACTGTTTGCCTCGCGCCCAGTTCTTGGCTGTTGTTGTATGATGTGCTGTATTGGTATCATGATGTAATGTAATGTAATATAATGTTAAAGGATATTATATAGCGCTTTACCTCGCGAGAGCCCAAAGCGCATATAACAGAAGCATTCTAACTCAGAGCACACACACACACACACCACACACACACTCTCTCTCTCTCTCCTCTCTCTCTCTCTCTCTCTTCTCTCTCACACACACACACACCACACACACACACACACACACACACACGAAAAACAAAACCAACACCACACACATGCAGAAAGACAGATGAGCGCGTCAAAACAAGCAGACTCGCCACACAGAGGTGAGTGGATATCGTTAATCAGTCCGGGGGAAAAGATGCGTCTTTAGGGAGGTTTTAAAAGCCTTTAAAGCGTCCGTCTTACGCAAGAGAAGAAGGCAGACCATTCCACAGAGCAGGTGCCAGATAAGGAAAAAGATCGTTGGCCTGAAGTTTTCAGGCGAGCAGGGGGAAGCCGAAACAGACGAGAATCGGTGGATGAGCGTAAGCTGCGAGACGGAACATAGAGATGAAGGAGGTCAGGGAGGGTAGCAGGAAGCCAGATTAATAATAATAATAATAATGAATACTTATATAGCGCCTATTCTCGGCTAGAGACCCAAGCTCTAAGTGCTTTACAATCAATACGCGTTTACACAACGGGCTGCCTACCTGGGTAGTGCCAACTGAAGACTTCCTTCCTTCTTTCCATTTCTCACTCAGGGTGCATGCTATGAGTAACGTGTCATCCATACCAACGGCCAAACTGGCCTACTCTTTCCGAATGTTGGTGATGGGATTTTACGTGTGTGCAAGATGTTATGCGTGCGTTTCACACACGGAACCTCGGTTTATAGTCTCATTCGAAGGACTGTATGGGAAATGGAGTCAGAACCAATGTTAACTCCGAGGGAAAAATCCCCCTGTACCGAAACGCCCCGGCGGAGGTTCGAACCCGCAACCCCAGGATCACCAAGATGACGACCAGGTGCTGTCCACAGTCAACATCAAACAAGCACGTGCACGGCTGCTTCCTAATGTCGGTATGCTGGCATTTCCCTTTTTGAAGGGAAGGGGAGAGGGGTCTCCCGCACGTTTTAAGTGATGCATAACAGAATAAATAGTGTATGATAGACAGTTGAATTCACTTTGGTTCATATGCATTGCATTTGCATGTTTGGTCCAAATACGAAGGTAGTGCCAATCTGGATCGAACAGCGGATCCCTGATCCATTCAGAAAAAAAAAGGATTACAAATATTCCTGTAAACATGAACACTGTGAAATGTCCTTTTGTGAACTGATAACCGACTGTGAAGTAAATATTTTCATGGAACGTTCAACTTTCTACTGATATGAAATTCAACACTTTGCGCTTTCCATATCCCCTTATACATGGGCATAAGGAAAAATAATTCTCAGTCTGTACCCACGGTTACTTCCCTTTGAGGCGATCACAGGGAATACCCAGAAGCAGTCTGACCTTAGCAGAGGTCTGCGCTCTCTCCCTCGTGCCCTTCTCCTTTGAAAAACAGTCTCAGTGTTGGCATTACTGTCAGGGCTGATAGGTGCCATTCTGGCCTTCAGGCCACCACCAGACCATGCAGTCTGTAGGGGAGAGAGAGTTCTCTGTCGGACATTGCTGCTGTCTGCTGACTGCATTCTTCACCACTAGACTCATTTTCGTCATAAAAGGAATAATTATACACTATAAATATACTTTTAATCGTGGAAATGTTCATTCAACAGGTTCTGCGCGAGCACTAAGAAGGTGGACCGATCTGGGCAACGACCGTGGGAGTCATGCATTGTTAGACACTGGTGTTTCACTGTTGTCAGTGCCAAAGAGTGTGGAGCCAGTTGAACCAATCGACTATAGCAACAATGCCGTAGAAAACCAGGATAGTATACACCCAAGGTTCAAAGTAAAAAGTGAAAAGCAAGTCAATAAAACACGTTACAAGTGTGCGTATATGTGTGTGTAATGAGTATGTGTGATTGCGTGTGTGTTGTGTGTGTGTGTGCGTGTGCATGTGTGTATGTGTCTGTTTGTGTGTGTGTGCGTGTGTGTGTGTGTGTGTGTGTGTGTGTGTGTGTGTGTGTGTGTGTGTGTGTGTGTGTGTGTGTGTCTGCGTGTGTCTGTGTGTCTGAGTGTGTGAAAACTGACTTATGGCATGAGCCACAGTGACTTAGATTAGACTGCACGAGGTTGGCTTTCAAAAAAGCAAGGTTGGGAAAACCAGTAGCAGACCAGTCTGCTGACCACCCACAAGTCCAATCCATGCCTCGCTCTACAACTGTGTCCACATCACAACCCTTTTCATCCCGGCTTTCAGCAGACAGGCTGCTTTGTTCTGTGCCTCTCAAGGGGCAGTTGCTGAGCCCCTCAGAATCTGCACTCTCAAGTCGCTAGGACACTTTCAAACCCCCTGAAAATCCATAGCGGAGAGGTGAAACAAGATAGCGGCGGTTCATTTCAAACGTTGCTAAGGGACACGCTTGGGTGGTTTTTTAAACGAAAGGAGGGAACACGTGCTGATGCAGGGGATTACATGACACGTTTGTGGAGGACGTTTTTATGCCGGGGCCAGTGTTCAGTGACCGTGGCCAGTGTTCAGTGAAGGACGCATGTTGAACGACGATCTGACGGAGACTGTGCTCTGCTAGAAGAAAGACCAAACGTCCCCTCTGTGGTCTTAGTCTTCGCTGCGTCTTCCTGATTGGTCCTGTCTTAAGCGCGCAAGTATATATGTTCATGTGAGTCTCTCTCTCTCTCTCTCTCTCTCTCTCTCTCTCTCTCTGCTCGTATGCATACATACAACATAAGTGAACCAACTCTCTCTCTCAAAACAGGTTAGTTATCTTGTATGCATACATACAACATAAGTAAACTAACTTGTGAAAACTGGGTAACATTGTAGTACAATAATGTGGCAGTAGCAGCAGCAGCTGTGGCAGCAGTAGTAGGAGAGGTAGCGTTGTAGTAGTTGTTGTTGTTGTTGTATCATCACGGCCATTATCATCATCATACCTGCAATTTCCAGAGGCTAAAACTCCTTTGTCTTACACCAGTAGAACCTGATGCTCACTTCACTCAGCAAGACTCCCAATGATGGCACTATTATGGCAAAAAAATTCTATATATACAAAACCGTCATCTACATGATGTGCGTCCATACAAAAAAAAAAACGCCGAATCCATTTCCCCCAGAGCGTTCAATGCTTCCATTTCATCATTCAGCTGTCATTCTGTCCACAGTGGTCCATTTACAGTGAGAAAACAGCCCATTCCACAAGGCCTCGATGAACGTTGTATGAAATCTTATCACTTGTCGCATCTGCCCTACCCTAAGCTAACCCTAAACATAACTCTGACGCCAACCCAAGCCTTAACCTGATCTTGACATCGACCTGATCCAAATGTATTCAAACGTTCTGAAAATGTTCACTGATACAATGTGACAAACAGGAGCAAAGGGACACACACAGGAAAACGTGCAGAAGATAAAACGTTTATTGATTAGCCAAGGAATTGTCCTTTTACTGTGACAGGGAGACCGACAGGAGGACAATACACACTGGGCCGATTTCCTGGCAGACCCGTTCGGTGGGTATGTCACCGGTTGCCTGTCATGGAGTCAGAGTCTATGGGAGGCACCTGGCTTCTCTAGACCTCTCTAGAAAATAGACTTTGCTGCTTCTCTGTTTGTTTGTTTTGTTTTGTTTTGTTTTGTTTTGTTTTCTCTTGTCCTCATTTCCATGCCCTATCGGGGGGAATTTATTTCAGAGATCGACGAATCCCATTCTCTAATGCACAATCCCACCTAGGCTTGCTGTGTCGTGGTTCCATCGCCATTGGTAACAAGGAGCTATCAACATCAGAGCATCATGAGAATATCCACAAAGCAATGATACTGCACTGCTAAACAGTTTTTCTTTGATGGTGTTCCAT
>JADBJO010012129.1:23541-28541 GCA_016801955.1 Conus betulinus
TCAGACCACGCAGCAGAGAGCCAACGATCAGCTGTGCAGGCAGTGGTCTGCTATCGGCAGGCTGATCTCCGCCATGCCCATCACCCACCATCATCATGATCATGACAGATTTCACACCACATCCCAGGGTCACACAAACCCCAGAAATGTCGCCTGTCTTGCTCGATAAGGTTGGCAGTGATATATCAGGTCTCAGATATCTTCCCTTGTAAACTCTCCTTCCCCCTCCCTCCCTCCCTCCCCTCTCTCTCTCTCTCTCTCTCTCTCTCTCTCTCTCTCTCTCTCTCTCTGTCCATTTGTCTTTCTATCTGTCTATTAATTCATGTATTCATTCTGTAAACAATATTTGGTTCTTGAATATGTATGCCTATAGGTATATCTGTTTGTATGTTTGAGTGTATGTATACGTGTATATATCTAGCTGTCAAAACACTTCTCTCTCCCTCTCTCTCTCTCTCTCTCTCTCTCTCTCTCTCTCTCTCTCTCTCTCTCTCAGTCCTCCTCCCCTCTCTCTCTCTCTCTCTCCTCTCTATCTATCTCTGTGTCTCTCTCGTCTCAGCATCAGTCTGTCTGTCCGTCCATCATCTCTGTCTCTGTCTGTCTCTCCTCTCTCTCTCTCTCTCTCTCTCTCTCTCTCTCTCCGTCCATCCATCACTCTGTCCTCTCTCATCTCTCTCTCTGGCTCGCTCTCTCTCTCTCTCTCCCTCTCTCTCTCTCTCTCTCTCTCTCTCTCTCTCTCTCTCTCTCTCTCTCTCTCTCTCTCTCCTGCAGTGGGGAGGGGGGGGGGGTGTTACCACCACAGTTCTGTGAGCCACTCTACACACCCCGTTTGTTCAGGCCGCCTGATGGAGCTTGTCCTCCTGCCCTTGCTGTCTCCACCCACACATCCCTCATCCTGTTAAACCTCCATTCCACAGCCCCCACCCCCCCCCCCTCCCCTCCTCCACCAACCACCACATGATTTAAATGGGTTCCCTCACAGGATAGGCACAAAGAGAAAACTGGAGATGGGGAAGGAAAAAGAGAACATTTAGTGGGGGAAGACAGCAGAGGAGAGACGGTTGTAATGGAGTAAGCGGAGTGGGGAAGCTATGATTGACGTTGAAATTAGTTAGGCTGTGGAGCGACTGTCAGGAAACAGAATAATGTTTGCCAATGCTTTGGCCAAGACCCCAGTAAACTATTTCAATATCGGTTTTTTTTCGACTTTGTTTTTAATTTGCAGACTGGCTCGAAGGAATAAGATTCCCCTGATAATGTGTGGGACGTGCTTTTTTTTTTTTTTAACTGTCCAGTTATTCCTATATGGAAAACGAGGAGAGCATAGGTACGTTTGTGTGTTTAACATTCCATGTTTATAGCCTGGCCTACCATAGGGAGCCATAGGACTGATGTAACTCAACAAATTAATGTCTACATCCACACCACCCACAATAACACGATTCCACCTCAACAACCCACAATATCATAATTACACCAAAATCACACACACACACACACACACACACACACACACACACACACACACACATGAACGTTAGGTACTACTGCCAGTCTGCTGTAAATGGTCAATTCAGTGAACTGTCAGCGTTTTCAGCTTGGTACAGCTTAGAGATCAGGGGATGTGTTGGTTGATTTAAGCTGCGATGTCCGATGGAAATTCAGATTCATACACATTTTAAGGAAATACTGAACGAAATTGACCACAGAGGTTGCTTTTCAAAATAATTGTTTCAACGTGAAGATAGCCAGGTATAGCAATGTAATCAGTGGTGAGATTGTGCTAAACAGTTGTGGGACATAACAAAACCATCACAGTACAAGCAAAGCAAGATCACTTGCCATGTTCCTGTCATTGAGTAAACTCCCTTACAGACTGAAGAAGACCAAAGACTGAAATGTTGTCCTAGATTTCAAAGCTCTGACACTGCTAGCGTCTTCAAACCGGAATTTAAAGTCACCATTGATAATTTTCAATGTAGGTTGAAATGAAACTGGTGGACTCAAACACTCCAACACTGTGATGGATTCTGATTGACATGAATGCAGGAACCGTCGTCATCCCTGCTGCGCCCTGGTCCCATTACACACTCTGTGTGAATTTCCTCTCTGCCAGCTGAGGTTGCCTCCCATCAAACACCAGTCTGTCATCACCCAGCCGTCGCCCTCCCCATCTCTCTGCTGGTGGAAGGAGGTGAGCGGCGTTACACGCTCAGATGCCCAAAGCCAGCGTCTCCCTTTAAAGACCCGTGTCTCACTGTCATGGGCTGGGCAGCTAGGCCTGAAATCAGTGCACTCCAGAGAGCCGTTTCCTCTGACCACGTTTCTTCTCTATCCAGGGACAGGGGGCAGAGAGATGAGGGGAAGGGTTCAGGGGAGTAAAACCTGTTTTTTCAGGGACCCAAGGCCTGGGTAGTGGGCAATGATGATACTGTCAGGTCTGTGTCTCTGCTGTGCTGAAGATAGGCCTGACCTTAGAGGAGAGATTAATTAGAATTTTAATGAAACCAATTTGTGGCCAAGGGAAAGATCATCACATTGAAATAAAATGACAAAACAGTCAGGAAGGGGGATGAGGAGTGAGGACCTGGGAGGGGATGATGAGGGCGTGCAAGGGAATGATAACAGAGGGTGGACAGACTCTCTCTCTCTCTCTCTCTCTCTCTCTCTCTCTCTCTCTCTCTCTCTCTGCCAGTTAAGATTCAATTCTAAACACTTGTTTGCCCATAGCCAGCACCACCTTTCCAAATGTTTCCTGCTAGGATATATATCGAAACAGCAAGTGTTCTGTGCTCAGCTTTGGGCAGTCCACTTCTGGCCCTAACATTCAGGCATGAAATCAATCTGCTCAGGGGACTTATTTCTCTGCGTGCCTTTCCTCTCTATTTGCAGACAGTGAGCAGGGAGATGAGGGGAGAGGTTAACGGGAGAAGACGTGTGTCTTCTAGGTGTCAGAGTCTGGGAGTGGCCAATGATGATGCTGTCAGATCCGCGTCTCTGCTGTGCTGAAGATGGACATGACATTAGATAGAGATAAACAATCTTTAGTTGAAAGCAATTTTCAAGCAGGCTAAAAGATGATTAGATGGAATGAAATGACAGAACATAGAATCAAAAGGAAAAGGAAAAATGTGTGTGTGTGTGTGTGTGTGTGTGTGTGTGTGTGTGTGTGTGTGTGTGTGTGTGTGTGTGCAGTATGCGAGTGTGTTTCAGGCTTTTTGTAGATGTTTTCCCATGCTACAAGATGTAGACTGCAATCACCGTTTTATTGGTGCCTTTAAGAAGAATTGCCAAAATAGTCATGTCCTTTCAATCAAAAACCTGGTGCTTACAGCAAAGCAGTTTAGAAAATGATCTTCGGGTTATATATATATATATATATATATATATATATATATATATATATATATATTGCTGGTGAAAAATCGATGTATCAGTTTAAAGCTGCTCTAACTAGGAATTCTCCACACCAGAGAAGACTGGTGGGGAGGGAGAGAGAGAGAGAGAGAGAGAGAGAGAGAGAGAGAGAGAGAGAGAGAGAGAGAGAGAGAGAGAGAGAGAGAGAGAGATCCTAAAGTGCCCAAAGCAGTGAACAAAACACACAACAGTTGGAAACTACGCTGCCATGCTTCTGTGATCCAGTGGTCAACTTACCCCTTCTTTATGAGCCAGGAACAAAGCTGTTTGTTTAAGTCATAAGTTTGATGGTGGCGTGGCCAAGGAAAAAGGAAAAAGAAGGGGAGGGGGGAAAGGAGGTGGGTGCGGTCAATAGCAGCCACTAAAGACACGCACTTTGACCTCTGTATACTACGTTGTTCTGAGGGCTTGAAACGCCAGCTGATTTGTTAGTTTCCAGGGGCTAATTTCCAGCCACCCAACTATTTTCTCTTCACAGCTTTCTGCTTCCTGCCTATTGATCTTCTTTTCTGGACATGAAATCTGAGAGAGTTCTTGACTCATTATACATACGCACACACATGCGCACCCTCTTGCACACGTGCAGTCAAAGAGGTAGAGTGATGGGGATGGTGGAAATCAGAGATTGGAAAGACAGAGACAGGAACAGAACAAGGAGATACACAAATACTCAAATAGAGAGAGAGACATAGAGAGAGAGAGAGAGACCGAGAGAGAGAGAGAGAGAGAGAGAAGTCAGAGAGAGAGAGAAACAGAGAGACAAATACAGAGACACAAAGAGAGAGAGAGAGAGAGAGAGAGAGAGAGAGAGAGAGAGAGAGAGAGGAAGAGAGAGAGAGAAACAGAGAGACAAATACAGAGACACAAACAGAGAGAGAAAGAGAGAAGAGAGAGAGAGAGAGAGAGAGAGAGAAGACAGAGATAGAGAAAACAGAGAGACCAATACAGAGAGATACAGACATATAACAGACAGAGAGTGAGCACGCATACAACTTTCGAAAGACAGCATAAACCAGGCTTAGTCAATGGCTCAGACATGATGGTGGGGAGGAAAGGAGGGAGAGAAGTGAAGGGAAGGGGGTGCAGTCAGTGAATTGCGGCACAGGAAACACAGTGGGCCTGTTGGGACTGGATCACTCTGACAAGCTGAAGCGCCGATTGATTTGGTTAGTTTCCGGTGGGAAGTCGGCGTCCACAGACTTAGTTTTTCATCCCCTTTTTGTTCTCTTCCCACCCATCCTCTGCCCCCAACATGAGGACTGAGACAGATGTAGCCACTAATGCAGAGATCCTCAACATCAGATGTCATTTGCAAGGGCAGATAAAGACCACAATCATATAATTATATAAAAGCCACAGCATTACTATCACTCTGTATTGAGTCCTGTGTGTTTCAACTTGAAATTTCTTGAAAATAAGATAATAAGAGCAAGAGATAGAGAGATAGACAGACAGACAGACAAAGAGAAACTCTCAGGCAGACAGAGACACAGAATATAGTAAAGCGACAGAAGAGGGCAGTGAATTGCGGCAGCACAGGAGACACATCTGGCCTGCTTTCACCAGACGGAAGCGGCCGTACG
>JADBJO010012129.1:33541-38541 GCA_016801955.1 Conus betulinus
GACAGATGGCATCACAGACACTGCCACTCTGTAGGCAGTAGTCAGTAGATCCTTCTCAAACTTTTGTACATGTGCAGTGTGTGTGTGTGTGTGTGTGTGTGTGTGTGTGTGTGTGTGTGTGTGTGTGTACGTGCGTGGCGAGAAAGCGGGGAGGGGGTTGAGCTGGGGGAGGGAGGTGGAGGGTGCTGCTCACGAGCATCCCAATTGCACCGATCCGGCGCTTGCCAATATACTGCTCCTGATACCTCTTCTCCAAAGGCCGATCAGCAAGGCACAATCAATGTCGTAGTTTGAAGGCTGTTCGGCAAGATACAGTTAATGTCGTCGTTTAAAGGCTGTTCGGCAAGACACAGTTAATGTCGTAGTTTAAAGGCTGTTCGGCAAGACACAGTTAATGTCGTAGTTTAAAGGCTGTTGAGCAAGACACAGTTAATGTCGTAGTTTAAAGGCCGTTCACCATGACACAATTAATGTAGTAATTTCAAGGATGTTAAGAATTTTTCCCTTTTTTTTGTCTTTGGCTTGTTTGCTTGTTTCACTGTCTGTCTGAAGATAAGATGGGGAAACCCTCACTCCACTCCAACTGATCTGCTCCTTCACACACACACACACACACACACACACACACACACACACACACACACACACACACACACACACACACACACACACAAAACACACACACACACGCACACATACACGCACACACACACACACACACACACACACACACACACACACACACACACACACACACACACACACACACACACACACACACACTTGCACACACATACACCTCACCTATCACCGATACCACTACCATAAATAGCATTACCATTACAACTACAAAAAAAATCAATTAAAAAAAATCAGTACAGAAGAGTTTCAGTTTGCCTATTTTGACTTACATGCAACAAGTCCATACAACTAGAGGATGAAAGACCACGTGGGGGGGGGGGGGGGGGGGGTGGGGGGGGGGGGGGGGGGGGGGGGGGGGGGGGGGGGGGAGAGGGCATATAGATACAATTCCATCAACAGCATCACCTGATGGCAAGACAAGAAGTGCTCATGGCAGTCAGACGACTTAGCCAGTTCACACCGCTGAGCACGTGCGGACTGTTGCTTCCTTCCCCCCCATCGCCCCACAGTTCCCTTCACTCAGCTCTCCCTTCACCCCGCTGTCTCATCTCAGTCTCTTTCGCCAGTGCCAGTCAGTCCCTACCCCCCCCCCCCACCCCCCACCCCCATCCTCCCTCATCACTCCTCGACTGTCTCTCGGTCTTCTGCCCTGAGGGTGGCAGTCTGAAATCTACTGACTTCGGTAACCACTGCTGTCTCTGCCGATTATTCAATGACTACTTGTGTGACTGTCAGGGGTAAAATGTTTGTCTCGCAGATCTGGTCCTATCAGACAGATACGTTTATCTATATCTCCACTTCTGCTTTTAAAAAAAAATGTCGTGTGAATTTGATATTAAGTACTTGCAGAACTTGCACGTAAGATTGAATTAGGTGTGTTTTATAAATGTATAAACACATAAATGTGCATGGCCTTGATTTCTAAGAAAATGGCAGTTTTGTCACAACTACATTCATTGTTGAGAATGGTAATCACAGATTTAAGGCTATTACGGTTCAGCGACATCTTTCAGCATGGGATGAAGGGAAAGGTCTGCATAATTATCATTATTCTGCCAAATTTGATTCTGCGCTGTTGTTTCTACTTGCTGAGAAAATGCCAACGTTATAGTTAGCCCACACACACACACACACACACACACACACACACACACACACACACACACACACGAACTGCACACACACACACACACACACACACACACACACACACACACACACACACACACACACACACACACACACATACGAACTGCACACACACACACACATACGAACTGCACACACACACACACACACATACGAACTGCACACACACACACACACACACACACACACGCGCGCGCGCGCGCGCGCGCGCGCGCGCACACACACACACACCTCTGAAACTGCATGATTTACAAACACATATTACACATGCGGTTAAAAAATAATAATTGGATGGGTGGGTAACAGCTAGTGAGAAGACCTGTGTTATACATTCTACTTCACCATAATGTGTGCAGCATGCATCAGTTTCCTATGATACAGTATCTCTTCTTCTCCTTTCTTTTCTTTGCTAGAATTTCGAGGTTCGCCACTAAAGAGGTTTTATGTGCCTGTGAGTTTTTAGTTCCTCCTTTAAGAAATCAACACCCACATCTTCAGATACAATGTCTACACATATCATTAGTATGTACAATCGATTTTCTTGTTGGTGGTGGTGATCATCTAACCCCCCATCAGGTGATACTCTGGTTATGTATAAAAGATAGAATGGGAGTTCACAATTGCGAAGCTGTTTTCTATCCAGCTATACGGCATGCATTCACCCACAAAACTGGGTTTCCAGTGTCTCCAAAAGACTTGAGGAGCAGGGGATGGGAGACCTGGGGAACTCACACAGACATGGACTCCAAAGAAAAACAAGTTTTTTTTCTCTGACACGAGTGCGTCAAACGGTAACAGAACATAAGACACGTGAATCAAGACATCAGTCCTCTACCCATGGGCCCCTAACGCTCCACAACGATCTGGGCGTCCCTAGCTGCTGTCTGAAACGAGGCAAACCTGTCAACATGACCTACCTTCAGCTTCCCCATGCGCTCCTCCTCCTGTTACACTCTGATCACCACCACCACCACCCCCCCCCCCCCCTCTCTCCCTTTTCCCTCTTGTCACCAAAGAGGATGGTCAGCAGGAGGAAAGCAAGGCTGGGCAGACAATACAGCTCCCTGCGCGTCTCTGTCCATTCTCTCCACATTGAGGTTTCCCCACACACTGTCCACGCAGTCCACAGATCAATAGCGGTGCCAGACACCTAACACTGGCTGCTGCAGTCCAGTTACAACATCCTAGTCGGACGGATGTGGAATCAAAGTGCACAGAAGCAAGAAGAAGAAGAAAACAACATGGGGGACTGGGACTGTTCGACAGATGGTTACTTGTGTATGGTGGATGGTTTCAAGCAAAGAGTGTGTGGGGGTGAAGGTGGGGGGTGGGATAAGAGAGGGAGGATGATGAAAACGTGAAAGTTCAATAGGGAGGAAAGGGGATGTGTGTGAGAGAGACAGGAGACAGGAGACACACACACACACACACACACACACACACACACACACACACACACACACACACACACACACATGCGAACTGTACACACGCTACCACACACACACACACACACACACACACACACACACACACACACACACACACACACACACACACACACACACACACACACACACACACACACACATACACACTTGCGAACTGCACACACACCACCAAACATACAGAGAGAGAGAGAGAGAGAGAGAGAGAGAGAGAGAGAGAGAGAGAGAGAGAGAGAGAGAGAGAGAGAGAGAGAGAGAGAGAGAGAGAGAGAGAGGGAAGTACAAATGGGACCAGAGAGGGATTCCAGACTAAAACCTCTATTACTCAAGGATAGATGCCTTCAGGGACTGCCCAGCCTTCCCGTCTGTCTTTGCTGTTCTACGGGGTTCTACTAAAGCACCAGGAAAGATCACCAGATGGTAACACAACAAAACGATCGACATCACGGAAGAAGATGAGAGGGGGGAGGACAGGGGAAGACGGGTCGAGGAGATACAGAGAAAACATGTCGTGTCTGCAACACTGAAAGGAGCACAAGGTATCGGCAAAAAAGACCCACATAGGAACATTTCTCTCACCCGTCTATCACCCCCACACTTCCCTCACACACACACACACACCACACACACACTTCCTTCACCCAACCCCGGACCCTTTACCCCCACCCCTTTTAACACTCTTCTTCACTCACTCTCCATCATTCTTTCCGACATCTCCATGCATTTTCTACAGAACACCATCATGAAATAACTCTAAGCCTCCTTGCGTTCCCTCCTCCCACCTCTTCCCTCCTCTCATCCTCCTCTCCCCCCCCCCCCCCCCCCCCCCCCCCCCCTTCTACCCCGGCCCTGCCCATTCATAAGATATCTGTCCTTCAAGATGATGGCGGGAGGATTCTAAATTGATTTCGACCACGATGCACACGAGCAGAAAATGGAATTGGGGGATGACGTAAGTGGTTGTTGGAGGAGTTGGGGTTGGGGATGGGGGTGTGGGGAAAAAAAAAGAGGGTAGAAGGGTGTCTTGATGTCGGGGTCGATGGACGACACTGCAGTTGTTACCCTTCACACTCAAGAAATGGGAAGAGCACAAAAACATGGAGAAATTGGAAGATCGCAGAGAAGGAAGGGGAGAGGATGACAGACAGAGGAGGGGAGGGGGAGGGGGCAGAGAAAGATGTGAGGTTCAATAAGGTTGCAGTGTGTGGGTTGTGGCTGTTTGGTTTTTCTGTCTTTCTTCTTGCTTCAATTTGAAAGAACTTTGACCAGCCCCCCTGCATCTGAAGCAGGTTCCATTCCAATGTGGCACCCATAGCCAGCCAAAGAACAGAGAGAGGGTGTGGAGGAAGATAACAAAGAAGAGGAGAAGAAGAAGAAGAAGAAGAAGAAGAAGAAGAAGAAGAAGAAAGAAAGAAGAAGAAGAAAGAAGAAGAGAGGAGAAGAAGAGGAGGAGGAGGAGAAGGTGGAGAAAGAGAAGAAGAAGAAGATGATGATGATGATGATGATGATGATGATGATGATGATGATGATGAGAGATGAGAACTGGTCATTGTTTCAGTCACTCAGAATCACATCTCCCTCTGATTCCTGTTATGCAAGTCAGACTGAGATGCTTTCGATGCCAGAGGTACGAGTTCTTTTCCTGAGAGATATAAAACACGAACACTTTTTTTTTTTTTGCCCATTATCTCGCGCCATGACGAAGCAGCTAACGACAGAGGGAAGTTTAACTGGTGTGCTAGGTATGTTCGATCAAAGAAG
>JADBJO010012129.1:43541-60040 GCA_016801955.1 Conus betulinus
TCATGCAGATGGACCAGGGCTGTTCACAGTCAACATCATAACAAGTACGTGCAACAGCTGCTTTCTAATGTCGGTATGGGGGCATTTCCCTTTTGAAGGGAAGGGTGAGGAGGGGGTTCTGCAACGCTTTAAGGGATTTGCAGACAGAAGACACAGGGTAGGAGACAAGTTAAACAAACTTCGGGTTGGTAACTATTTAGTGTCTATGATCCGTGCTTTGACACAAATCCAATTTAAATACAAAACAATTTACACTGCCCTACAATGTTGATGTTGCATTAAAAAACAATGATCAATCATACTGGTCAACGGAGGAATAATGTACTATAATGTAACATTGTTGACCCAAGTACGAAGCTAAAAGAGTTGGTGCATGGTATTGGTCATCCGAAAGATGATACAAGTGATTCCTAGGAATTCCATGAACAGTGTGAAATAGCTAAGTTTTATTCAATGGAATAAAAATATCCTCAGGACTCGTAAATAATAAGAGCCTGGATATAGAGAAAGGTTCTTCTGGATATAAAAACAGTTACACATTGTCGTATTGTCGCAATATCCTCTCTACACAAGGGCTACGCGCAAAAAATCTCCAGTCAAGGTTTACCCATCGGATTACTTCCTTTCTGATGCGATCAGAAGGATATCGAGCCCAGAAGTAAAGTACTGAACCTGTAGCAGTAGATGTCTGCTGCTCTCACCTCGGTTGCCCTGTTCGTATCTCGATAAGCCGGCCGTATCAGCGGTGTGAATTACATGTCTAGGGCTGATAGGCACCGCCTGGCCTTTCAGAGCCAACCAGCAAGACCATCGCAAGTCGTAGGGGGATTGCGACGGAGCGTCCGCTCTGCAGGGACCGTGACTGCTGTTTGCACCATGAAGTTTCTTCATCACTAGAACTCGTTTTTGTCTATGCAAGAGGACATAGTATTATACACTATGAGAACGCATATTGAACATTTCTCAGTTGTTCTAGCGGGAAGTCCATCAACACGGTTTTTTGCGCGGTTTACTGAAAAGGGCAGTTGAATCTGGGCAATGACCGCGGGGCGTCATGTGAAGAGTGGACACTGGTGGTTCCTTGTGTCAGCACCTGATTGAGGACAGAAGAGCTAGGTTTGAAAAGACTGAGCACTTATATAAAAGAACAAAATGCCGTAGACTATGGTTAGTGTGCATCCAGGGTCAAGAAAAAGTGAGAAAATTCAAGTTCATTCAAACAACAGGGGGGGTTTCCGCATGGATGCTGTGTTGTGTGTGTGTGTTGGGTGTGGTGTGTGTTGTGTGTGCGTGTGTGAGTATGGATGTGTGCTTGGCTATAGTGTGTGCCTGGTGTGTAGTGGTGGCACGCGTGAAGGGTGTGTGGGTCGCGTGTCCGCATTGGGTGTGCGGTGTGTGTGTTTGGAACGTGTTGTACAGCACAATGGAGCACACAAATGACTCATAGAGATGAGTACACGCACCCCGTTCAGCTTTCAAGACAGCGCACAAAGTGGTGAAGAGTACCAGAAGCAAAGACCCACAATGCACGCTGACCGCGACCATAAAGTACTGATCATAGTGTAGCGTGTATCATCGACCACTGTCTGGTTCCACACGTCTGCGTATAAGCCCCTTGTCACACGGTCTCCAGCTGTCAGCAGACGACTTTGTTCGTGCAACTCTCCCGGGGAGGGCGCTGGAGGAGCCTAAGGGATCTGCACTCTCCGTTCTATGCACTGTCAAAACCTTTAAGCACCCATGCGTCGAAGTAGGACCGAGTCTGTGTTTTGAAGCGCCAGATAGAAGAGACATCTGATAGTGTTCATCACAATTTGCTCAAGGGAATAAGCGTGGATGGTTGTTGAAACGAAAAATAAAGTGAGAGAACATGTGGTATGCAGGGTTGTTTAAAGGACAGGTTTGATGTGAGGAGTTGCCGTGACTATGGGAGGCAGTGTTCAGTGGGAGGACACCTGTTTGGAAACGAAGTGTTCATGAGGTGGATAGCGAGTGCTGCTGCTCGAAGAAAGGACAAAGACATTCCCTCTGTGGTTTTAGTCTTGGCTTTTTCTATTTGATCAGTCTTTAATGCCAACAGCTATGGGGTTTACGTCGAGAGCTATCTCTCTCTCATACAGTCTATCTACTCTCTATCTCCTCCTATCTGCTGTGGATGGGGGTTGTGTTGCTGCTGGTGTGTGTATGGTGTGTGGGTAGTCAGTTTCTCGTTCAGCCACGCCAACCTGACCCCCATATATGCATAATATATTCAGAGGCCCATCGCATTGTGTTTTGGGGCCTCCCATGGTTTTAGGATTTTGGAGGTGGAGTGAAAGATTTTTACTTTAGTTTTCAGAATGATAAGTTCTGTCGCTCGGAATGCAAGCCAGCAGGAAATACTATGTCAAATTAGATGGGCGTACACCAACTTCTGTCCTGATCTAGTAATTCTTGAACGTAGCCGTAACTGACTCCTGATACTGAACCTGCTTTAAAAGTTTTGTCAATTAAGCAATAGCGTAGGTGGTCTGTGTTCTAACTGCCTTTGAATTAGAGGGGGCCGCGCGCGTGGGCCATATAGCGCAGAACTTTAACTTGGTCATGTGTATAGATCGTGATATAACTTATTGTACATATTCGATGGGATGTCTCTCTTTACGTGTACGGTGGTTGATATCGCTTCTAGGCCATGCATAGTCAGGTACCTTGCACGTTCATATGGATAAGTGGGATGGAGGTTGAGTGGAGAAATGTGGGTGGGGGGGAGAGACAGCTAGAGATGATGAGAAAGAGAGAAAATGGCCGTGCGGGGCCGAGTTCGGAAGACTGTGGAACCCAAACTGGTGTAGGGCCACATGTTTAGTGGACCGGGAAACAGTGTGGATGAGCATTGTACTGTCCAGGAAGGCACAACCTGGAAGATAAAACTGCCTATGGGCGAGGGTACGGCGGGGCCCGGGAGGGGAGGGATGGGGGGAAAAGTTTGGCAGTGACCATCAGAGTTCACAGCAACCACGCCACCGACCAGTCCAAGATCCGATGCCCACTAGAAACTGGATCCCACTATGATACAAAGACCATGCCAACAAACAGGACACCTGTGGAAATCCCATACATTTTCGTCTAAAAGTAAGAATGGATGGGGATCACATGTGACCAAAGTATCGATTACCCGGTACTGTGCCCTGGCGATACCACTGAGCCAACGTGGCATGTGCAGTAGAGGGCGTGATAAATAGTCGACTCTCGAGATGTTATGGATGGGGAAGTTAATAACAAACATGGAACACGTCACCTTTGTAGAAATGTTAACACACAGTAGAGACAGGGACAGATAGACCAGGTCGAATTGTTGTTGCACGAGCACTAGTTGTCAGGGGAAGATCATGTACCAAGCAGCAAGAGAGACAAACGATCAACTGTTGCAGACCCGTGGTCTGCTATGGCAGGCTGATCCCGCCCATGCATCACCAACATCATAAGTGATCAGACAGATCACACCACACAAGGGTAACACAAACCACGAATGTCGCCTGTATTGCCGCTGATAAGGATGTGCGGCAGTGATTATATCAGGATCAGAGTCTTCCTTGTAATATCCGCTTCCCCCTCCCTCCCTCCCCTCCATTCTCTCTCTCTCTCTCTCTCTGAGTATCTCTCTTACTTCTCTCTATCTATCTCGCATTTGCTTTCTGATTGTCAGGTTAATTCTGTAATAAATTATGTAAACAAAGATTTTGGTTCTTGAAGGGTTGTCTAATAGGTATCTAGTGATTTATGAAGTTGTGGGGGGACGATGTAGATGTGTATACGAACTAAGATGACAGAAGAATTAATTCTACCACTAATCTTCTCTCTTTCGTCTACTTCTCTCTAGAAACATCAAATATGTCGTATAGCTTATGTGTCGATATCTCGTCTGTACCGGTGTACAGGACACTAAGTATTAAGTCGGTCGGTGGTCGATAGTTCATTAAGTCATTACCCACCCACCCCAGTCACGGGTAGTCCCACGCACCACCCTCACCTCTCTCTTCCTCTCCTCTCACGTCTCTCTCTCCTGCGATGGGAGGAGTGGGGTAGTATGTGGTCCCAACACAGCCTGTTGAGCCGACTACCACACCCGTTATTGCGCAGCCGCGTGAGGAGCGTGTCCTTACTGCACTTGTGCCTGTCTCCACCCACATAATACCTCAGTCCTGTTGATAACTTCATTCACAGCGGCCCCCAGGCCCCAACACCACACCCCCACCACCAACCCACCACATCCACTGATCGAACGGCACGTTCACTCTCTACAGGATAGGCGAAGGGGGGAGAGAAACTGTCCGAGGGGGTATTGGGAAAAAGAGGGGGTTTGGGGCGTTGCAACGAAGAGGGGAAGAGAGGCTGGGCGGTGTAATGTACGTTAAGCCTGGTGTGAGGCCAGCTATGATTGACCGTTGACAAATTAGTTAGGCTGTGGAAGCGGACTGTCAGAAACCGAACGGAAACAGAATCAATGTTGGCAATTGCTCGGGCCAAGAACCAAGATAAAAAACGATTTTTCCTTCGGGTTTTTTTTTTGCGACTTTTATTTTTTTATTGCATTATGTGGATGGATCGCAAGAAGCACGTTTTCCTCACTGTGGTCCGTGTGACGTGACACATTTGAGTCTGTATGGTGTTTCGTTGGGGAAAAACGAAAGGGTTAGTCTCTGTATATTGTAGTTTCAATTCCTGGTTCTACAGTCTGTATGGCCGACTCACAGAGAGCCGGTGATCAGGGCATGACTAACGTAGTGCTACGACACAGCGCATCGCCGTATCCCACACTACCACAATAAGATGTTTTCACCTCTCCCTAACAACCCACAATATCGAGGGGAATGCCCCCCATAAACTTGTTAGGTCTGATAGCTAACCACTCGGAATCGGAAGCAGTCATGTCAGTAATGTTCAGCGTTGTCAGATATGTAGCGACTATTCTTCTACAATTAATTATAGCGTAGCTAGCTGGTGTACAAATAACTTTGGTGCATGGGTGGCGTTTATGTTTGATCTTTTGTATTGGGGTTGCTGATGATTTCATGACACAAAATACGGGGCAGTCATAGGAAGTCTGGACAACATGCACTTTTACAAGAGCTAGGAGTTCCGATCAGAGGGTATTTGTATGTATGGGATGACCTTCAAACAATCTATGTGAGGTCAGATGGAAAAATTCGGATTCTATATCTCTCAAGAACATTACTGAAAAGGTCGAGCCAGAAGAAACGTACTGTTTGAAGGTTTGTTGTCGAAGGGTGAAAGTCAATAGTACCAAGTACTGCAATTGTGATCCGGGACCAGATCATGCAAACAAGTTGTGGGCATAACAATAAACTACCATAACAGTACAGAGTAAAAGCAATGATGGGTGTTAATCGTATCTAGAACATGTTCGGTATCACTTGAGGTAAACTCTTAACAGCAGAAAAAGACAGAGCGACAGAATGTTTGCCCTTAATGTCAAAGCTCTTAGTAGGTACTACTAGTCATCTGCAAGAGGGACAATTAAAGTGCGATTCCGAGATGTAGTGGTCACGCACAACCAGGCAACATACGACAAGACCACAGTAGTGAAAAATGAAGCACCAGAAACAGATCGTCATGCCCTGTCATTGCGACCGGGTTACATAAAAAATAGTCGTGGATATTTATCTCTGCAGAGCTGAGGGTGTACCTGCCCATCAAACACCAGTATGTCTATGCCACCTCAGCGGCGCCCCTTCCCCACTCTCTGTGGGGGAAGGAGGGAGCGGCGACCGTAGTCACGGTTCTCCGTATGGACCAAGCCAAGCATCTCCCTTTAAAGACCCGGTATCACTGTAATGGGCAGGGCAGCTAGGCTCGAAACAGTGCCATCCAGGGGGGTAGCCGTTCGATCAATGACCACGTTTCTTCTGTATCAAGGCTAGGGGTGGCACAGAGATGAGGGGATTAAAAAGGGATTCAGGGCGAGGCTAAACGTGTTTTCAAAGGAACGAGCCAGTGGCCTGGGTACGTGCGAGCAATGATGATACTGTCAGTTGTACAGTGGTCTAGCTGATGCTGAAGATAGGCCTGATTAGAGTGAGAATTCATAAGGTTTCAATGAAACAATTTGGGCAACCAAGGGAAGCTAAATGCACATGAAAAAAACGGACAAAACGTGAAAGGGCAGGAAAGGAGTCCGGTGAAACGGTGTGAAGATGTGCTAGTCTGGGGACCAGTTGAGTGGCGATGCGAAGGAGGAAGTGATAACAGAGAGGGGTGGACAGTGCAGGTAGGAGGGTAGATAATTTTCTCTGGGTTCTAGTGACGGTGTCAGCACGTAAGTAAGAGTGATCTGAAATCTTACAGTTTGTGAATGAGATTTTCAAAGTCTGTGTCTCGAGATCGAATGAACTCGTTAGTGTGCACGATATGCTACTACTCAAACTATGCACTGTTCATTCTGTAGGTGCAATAGTAAGAATGTTAAAATGCCCTATTCATCCTCCAAAACACGATACTTAGTCAAAGTACTTCATTCACTTTCCTTAAGTCACATGACACAAACCATAACCTGAAGGACAACAATATTTGAAAAACTAAATTAACCCTTACTGAAAGACAATCGTGTGAAAAAAACATAACAACTTATGAAAATAAATCAATTCAAAGCAGTCACAATTAGAGTGGAAGAATTTGAAAACAAAGCAGCCACCTTACAAAAACATTGATCCATTAACCACTGACACCACCTGTTTGTCCTTGGCCAGACACCACCCACTCCAAATGTTTCCCTACTTGCAGATACAGTCCAAACGGACAAGTGTCTGCGCTCGGCTGGGGGCCAGTACCAAGTCGGGCCTAACACACATGTTCCGATGTTATCAAGTGACGCGGACAAGGGTCGCGTGCGCCCGAGGATGCAGTCGAGGATATCAATTGTGCTGAAACGTGTGTGGGAAGTATTCTTTCTCTGTGTCTTCCCTATTAACTTTGCCGACGTGAGCCGGGGTTGAGGGAGAGAGGTTAACGGGGTAGAAGAGTGTGTCTCTAGGTGTCAGATCTGGAAGTGGCCAATGAATGGAAGCTGTCAGATTTGCATCGTCTGCGTGGGTGAAAAGATGGACACTAAAAATGCGATAGACGATAACAATTGTTAATTGATAAGCAAATATTTTCAAGTCGGCTAAAAGAAGTGGATTAAGAGGAAAATGCAAAAATGAAACAGACATAAAATAAAAAAACAGAACAAAAGACTGTGTGCGCATGTCTGGCGAGTGTGATTTGCAGGGCTTTTGTAGAGAGTTTTCACAATGAACAAGATGTAGACGCAGATCGAAGCGTTTTGTTGGTGCCTTAATAGGAAGAATTGCCACAAATAGTTGTATGTCCTTTTCAACAGGAAAGCCTGCTACTACAGCAAAGCAGGTTTAGGAAAATGATGTTCACGGGGTGGTTCGTTTTAACACTTGTTGGTGACAAATCACAGTAGCAATGTAATAGCTGCTGTGGAAATGGGGACTTTCCCACACCAGAAGAGAGAGAGAGAGGGGGGGGGGCTGCAGGAGAGATAGAGAGATGATCCTATGAAAGTGCCCGTAAGCAATAGTGAAACAAAAACTACAAACCGTTGGAAACTAGCGCTGCCAATGCTTCTTGTGATCCAAGCAGGGTAAAACCTGTACCCATCTTTATGAAGCCAGGACAGCAAAAGCCATTGTGTTGTTAAGATTCACAGAAGTTACGATTGGTAGGGTAATCTAGGTACGTTGGCAAAATGGGACAAAAGTAGGATATCGAAGGTGGGCAGGGTGAGTAGAAGCACAAAGGCGGGGGTGGTGGGGCGGCGGTCCACCATAGGCAGCACCGATAGGCGGGAGGGTCGCGCGCACTCCTGTTTGATTCGACCTATCTGTATCACTAGCCGTGTTTGCTTGTTGAGGAGATTGAAAGCGCCAACGGCGCATGAGTTCCGGTTAAGCAAGCATCTAGATCGGTGATTTTATACAGTGGCACAGGCTTTCATGCTTTTACTTGCTCTAGATTGGCTATTTAAGACACATAAAATCTGAGAGGAGTTACTTGACTCGGTTAAGCAAGATAACACACATGTCGCACTCGACCTCTTGCATGATCATGACGGATACCGAGTCAAAAGAGGCTAGACGAGGGTGGTATAGGGATTGTAGGGGGGTTCTCACATCATGAGATGAAAGGACAGAGACAGACACACACAGAAACAGGACAAGCAGGGATCACAGTACTTCAGTAAGGAAGAGGGATAGAGAGACGCACACAGCAGAGAGCGAGAGAGAAGGAGAGACAGAGAAAAGAGAGACCATACAGCGACACCGACACATAAAAAAACAGACAGAGAAGAGCACGCATACAACTTCGAAAAACAGCACAAACCAGGAGAATCACTGGATACAGACATGATGGTGGCGGGAAAGGAGGGAGGAAAGGGAAGGAAGGAGGAGGGCGCGAGTCGGAATGCGGAACAGGGGAACACAGTGGGCTGTTGGGAATGGATCGCTCCAACAAGCTGAAGCGCGCTTGATTTGGTTATTTCGGTGGAAGGTCGGCGTCCACCAGACATAGGTTTCATCCATTGTTTGTTCTTGCACACCATCCTCCTGCAACAAAATGACGACTGAGTGAGACTAGAGTGTAGCAATAATGCAGCAAGCTAAACATCAGATGGTCATTTGCCAAGGGCAGATAAAGACACCACTTATAATTAATACCAACTTAGCATTACTATCATCCGTATTGAGCTAGTGTTTCAAACTTGAGATTCTTGAAAATACGATAATGAAAGCAAGAATAGACAGCAGACATCAGAGAGAAACTGCAGGCAAACAGAGGACAGAAGAATTATAGTAAGCGACAGAGAAGGGCAGGTGGAATTTGTGTGGGCAGCACAGGAGACCACATCTGGCACTGCTTTCACCGGATGGAAGCAGCGGTAGATTTTTGTTAGATTTGGCAGGCGAGTGCATACTGGCATACACTCTCTCAACTGTCGTCTTACGCCGTGAAATATCTTCTGTCAGCGATATGAGCGCGAGGGACCGACAGGAGACATTTCGCTTGTACTAAGACAAGCAACACACCAACTGGGTTCAGTGGGACTGCACCTACACAAATTAATGGCCCCAATCCTTACAACTTTCTTTTTTTTTAGGTATCAAGAAAGAGGAAGAATGGTAATTCAGGATGGGACGGGGGGTGGACAGTGGAGGGGTGGGACAAGGGGCGGCGGGGGCAGGGAGGGGTTGAGGTAGGAGTCCCCAGAGGTAGAAGACAAAGGAAGAGACAGAGAAGAAACAAAGACAGGAAGGCGAAATACACGGTCAGAGTGGGCGGACGAGGACGGAGGCGGACAGCACACCGAGAGAGAAAGAGCAGGGATGGGGGAAGAGACAGGCAGAACAGCAACAGCCAGATAAGACAAGGAGGGTAAATGAAGCGATGAGACAGAGCACAAGAGAGCTATAGACAGGTGACAAAGAGAGCGATCACCGACAGCGATCAAAAGACAGTTTAGTAGGCGAGCGGAGACAGAGCAACAGGTAAGACGAGACCGACGCGGGCAGACCCCAAGCCACACAACACTAAACACACACACACAGAAACACACACACCACGACAGAACACAGACACAGCCAAAGTACACAACACCGCGACGACACAACACAACACACACCACAACACCCGCACACACACACAAACCATCACATAACAACTCATCACCAGCACGACACAAACTAACACACTACACCGACACACAAACACACACAGAGCCAGACAGCTCAGAGAAAAGAGTATGACCGCTCACATACGAAGTAAGAAGAGTAAGTTCCCAAGGGAGAAGAATAAGTCGGTGGTACAGTCAGGAGATTGAGCGAAAAACAAGTGGGGAGACGGGGACTGTGAGGGTTAGTGAGTAGAACAGGTGCGGGGGGGGGGGGGGGCTTCTGGCGATGGGAGGGGTGAGTACGGGTGGAAGGGCGAATTGCGTGGCAATTAGAAAGAAAAAACTGGGCTATGGTTGACTACATCGTCACGACGTGGCTTCAAGCGCGTGATGATTGCGTTAGTTTCCGGCAAATAAGGTGTGGTATCGCCCAGACTGTTATCTTAGTACGGTTTTTCGGTGTTAACGATGGGTGGGGGGGGGGCACTTTCTATTCTGGCTGTATTCGGTTGCTGGAACAGCACTGAGGTATGGGCGATGATTGACCCGAACTTAACAGGAAAAATCTTCTACACTGGTTACATACAGATCAGCCCCACATTGGCTTCACAAGACACATGTGTTGCACACACCTATGTGAATATCAATACTCTCATCTCTCTCCCTCCCTCCTGGCTCTTCTCTCCTTTCAGTTCACCCCCAGACGGCTAGTGGCACGCGAAAGATGCAACACCATTACTCACGGAAAGCATCACACACACACACACAACACATCACGAGCAGACAACAGTCACCGCAACACCCACACACACACACGCACACCAGTCAACATAAACATGTCAAAATTTTCTGGTTCAATATGTCCGCTAACGTTGACAAACCCACATTGTCCTGAAGATGCTAAGTGACAGGCAGAATAATATAGTCGGGGCGCGCGGTGGCGGTGGTTGGCGATGTAAAATGAAACAAGACACTTCACATCGTACCACATACATGGGCCAAAGTTGATCGGGACCAGATCAGAGCAGTGTGATGGTGAAAATGGGAGAAATCTTCAGACATAACATTGATGTGTGGCTTTTCCCCTCTGTTGTCTGTCTGCGGTCTCTATGTCACTCTGTCAGTTCTCTTTCTCTCTCTCTCTTCTCTTTCTATTCTTTCTCTCTCTCTCTCTCGTAGGCTTTCTCGTTAAAGTACTCTGTCGCTTCTCTCGTCCTGTTATTAGGGAAGGAGGGACTGTTTATGGCGTGGGGAATAGCGATGATGAGGAAGAGGGAGTTGTGCGGAGGTTGGTGGCGGAGGAAGAATAGAGGGATATTCGGGTGACGATATTTCTTATAGGGGGAGAGGTGTCAGGTGGTGAGGTTATGTAGACGGGGGTTGGAGAGCTGTCGTGCGGTGGTTGTGTTAACAGGGTGGCGGAGAGAGAGATAGAGAGCGAGGTTGGAAGAGAGCGGAAGGCAGGAGATTAGAGAGAGAGAGTAGCGGAGGCAAAAGGCTGAGAGAGCTGTAAAGTCAGTCGGTACTCCGCCACTCGTGAACCAGAGACGGACACGAGTGCTGTTGGGAACAGTCAAGCAACGACAGTTCTTCGCGCATTCCATCATGACCAGCGTCTTCCGGGTCTGAGACACTGTCTACACACTGCTCACGAATCCAACACATTTCCAAATGTTTGTTTTGGTGTTCCTCTGCAGTACAACTCAGTATTGGGTGGAGTGTGTTAGTGATAGACGCGGTTGTGGATGTTTCTTTTGTATTGTATTATTGTTCGAGTTGGTTCGATACAGTTATCGATGATCCAGTATTGGGACACATTGTTCTGAACATAGGTATACAGATGGACGTTTGCACCGTGTACTATGCTCTCCAGTATGTTTACCGTATAGTGTCACGTGGGGAAGAGAGGAGACAGAAATGAGACAGTTAAAACTTGAAATCAAATGAGTAAGGTAGACACACATTAACATATAAGATTTTTAATAACCTACGGAGCAGTCCCTTGCTAGCGGTGGCACGTGACCGGCACATGCCCCTCCACCCGCAGGGTTACATCATGGAGTCGTAGAGAACCTTTCATCTTGCGGGAGTATGTTGGGCGAGGCGGCCAGGCTGGTTCCAATACGGTAGGTGCCCCAAGATTGGGACCATGTTGGTACAGGGTTTGGGGGGTGAGCTCAGTGTCTGGGATAGGCGGGTCTTTCACATTGACAGAGGAATTGAATGACGCATCAATGGGGAGCCCATTTTGCATGTCCTGGGCCGTTACATAAAGCGAATTCAGGAGATCGAGACGCCTTCCTGCCGTTGGTCCACAGGTTGTATAGTGTGTTGGTTTGAGTTGTGAACTTGATGGTGGTTGTGTAGTGGATTGGTTTGTGGGCGTCTAGTCGAGTTGGTTGTGGTATGGTGTGTCTACGGTATCTTGGAGCCTTTTGTCTGGGTGTCTGCCAAGTGTGTCGTCTGTGTCCTTGTTCATGTTGTGTGATCTTTGTCTGTGATGAACTGTGTGTGTTGCTTGTGCATACATGTGGTTGGGCTCCGAGTTTTGGTTGCGCTTGCCTTGTTCGCGGTTTAATCTTATCTGGACTGTAATGGTTGATGAGGTGTGTATTTTGGTGGGTTGGGGTGCGTAGTGTTATTTCTGTGTGTGCGCTTGTGTAACTGGTGGCGTGTGTTGTGGTGTCGTGTGTGGCGATTCAGTGTCTGTGTGTCTTGTGTTGTGGATCTGTGCGCGGGTGCGCTGTAGCATGTCCTGTTGTCTTTGTGTGCTGCTGTAGTGTGTTCGTGCATGCAGTGTTGTTGTGTGCGGTGTGTGGTTGAGGCTTTGTGTGTTGTAGCTGGTGTGATGTGTGATTGCTGTGTTTTTGTGGTGTGTGTTGTCTATGCTCTGAATTTTTCCTTTGTGTGTGTGTATTGTGGCTGGTGTTGTTTGACTGTTCTTTTGGTTGTTGCCGTGCGCGGACTGGCGGTTGGTGGTGTGGATAGGTCGTGTGTGGGTGTGTTGCTGTGTGGGTGGGTTGCTGGACCTCGTCGATCAGTCCTGTGTGTGGTGGTGTTGTCTGTTCTGATGTCATTGTTGTTAGTGGACTGTGCACGCTCGAGTGGTGTTGAACAGGGCACGGCTCACAGTGGTGTGAATCGCAACTGTGATGACGTTTCTGATGCCAGCACTTCTCCTGGTTGCTGCTGCTGTTGAAGGTGGTGTTGGGGTCCTGGGCGAGAGGGCACCTCTCCAAGGTGTTGATGCGTGATGCAGGTGTTGTGGTCCGGGCAGAGAAGGACCTCTCCATGCGTCGGCTGGTGTGCTATGCGTTTAGGTGTTGGCGACTGGTCCGGAAAACCGTCTAGTGTATGTATCGTGAGGTGGGCGGTGGCGTCCACCGTTGTATATCAGGGACGACCTGGACCAGTGGGTGTTGTCGACTTGTGGACAGCACCTCGAGCTGTTGCAGCGCTGAGATTGGTGTGCAGGAGACGTGTGGTCACCGCTGCCCGCATGGGACAGCATGGTGACTCGTGCCCTTCAGAGGTGAGAGGCCCTGTTTTTATTGTAGGACTGGGACTGGTTTGCTAGCCACGGTGCTGATTCATAGGTCGGAACTGTAATGTAACTCGGTTGTCCTTGGCCAGTTTGATAACTTGTCATGTGATTTTCCTAATTTCTGCGTTGTACCAATATTTAAGTGCATACGCCATCTGGTGTGCTACAGCTACCAAAAACAAACAAACAAAAAATCTAAAAACAAACAAACCCTAACATTGTGTTTGCTTTCACTTTCCTCCCTCCTGAACTGACACATTAAAGTACACATTTCCATGAGAAATCTAATTAGTTTGTCTGCCAAATATATAGCGGGATTCCCCTCTAATGTTTAGAGGTGATGTTGGTCTGAACTGGACGATGTCACTCGAGCTCTGCTCTTAGGAATGTACACCCCATCAGCTTAAATCCATATATTGCAGATCTTTACAAACATGCTAAAAATAATGTCAACAATGATCACAAATATAGGTTGTAAAGTAAATTAGAAAAAAGGGTAAAATCCCTATGCTGGCATGGATTCCCGGTGCCACCAATTATTATTATGAATACTTATATAGCGCCTATCCTCGGGTAGAGACCAAGCTCTAAGTGCTTTAAATCCACACTTGTGTACATAGCGGGCTGCCTACCTGGGTAGCGCCGACTGAAGAGCTGCCAGCTGGTGGTTCTTTCAGTCGTTTCCTGTGTCATCCAGTCAGTATTGTTCACTCAGTTTCCTTACTTCCTTCATTCTTCTTCCATTTCTCATGCCTTCTGAAAGTTGGTGATGGGATTATAGGGTGTGTGCAAGGTCTTATGCGTGCGTTCACACATGGAACCTAGTTTTATAGTCTCATTCAAAGAACTGTATGAGAAATGTAGTCAGAACCAATGTTAACTCCGAGGGAAAAGTCCCCCTGTACCAAAACAGCTGGCAGCAATTCCAACCCGCAACCCCAGGTTCACCAAGATTTTGAGTCGAGCGCTCTACCACTGAGCTATTCCGCCCTATGACAAGCGGAAGGAAAGGAAAACAGCTGTAGCCGCCATATGTAGGCATTGTGCTAATGTGAATATCTATAGAGGTATTTCATTCTGTAAGGTTTGAAACAAACTTCATATAACTGGAGAACATCAGGCGGGATTTGCATTGTGTTAATGTAAGATATCTCTAGAGGTATGTAAGATTTGAAGCAAACTTAATGTAACTGGAGAACATCTGGTTTACATTGTGCTAATGTAAATATCTATAGAGGTATTTCATTTGAAGTAAGATTTGAAGCAAACTAATGTAACTGGAGAACATCAGGCGGGGGGGATTAAAAAAAAGGTTATTCACACAGTCATCATATATTTACTCTGCTTGCTGAAGTTCAGAAACAAATTTGCAAATAATTACAGAAAAAAGTCTGTGATGTAAGGTAAAAACAAAAATAAGATCAAGAGCAAAATTATCAGAGTTTGTAGTAATGGCACAAGTGGGGTTAAACAATATTGTCGTGTGTAACCTGTAACATTTTCTTTATTCATCGAGTTACTAAGTTTGACCTTTTAGAATTGTTTGTGCTGATTTTTGCTGATGGCATTTTACTATCAAGAGCCTGTGGTTGGTATATAGACAGCTAAATAATTTGTACTCCACAGCAAGCAGACCAGAATGAAATATTGTGAATAAGACAAATGTTGAACTGTTTCCTGCAGCAAGCAGACTAAAATAGAATGTTATGAGTAAGACAAATATTGAATATGAATAAGACAATTATAGTCATGTTTCCCTGAAACAAGCAGATTAGAATGAATGCAATGTGAATAAAATGGATAATGAGTTTTATAAAGGGGGATATTTTGCATGCATTGAGAAAAAAATGACGAAAAAAAAAATGGTTGTGGTTAATGCATACAATCATCTTGGTATTTCACAGCCACTAGTTTTGATTTTGCTTGTCATAGAGTCAGATGAGTGAAGAAGGCAGTTACTTTTTAACAAGACTATCCTTGATGTTTTTACAAAGACTGATTAAGATGTAATCAGCAAACAGTAGCTCCCAAGTATCAGAGCTTTTGAACTCAACATGGTGAAACAATCACCAGTTGTGTGCTAAAACACTGTGTTGAGATAAACAGCCAGTACTTCTCCCAGTAGTCGCTCTAAGATCTTGCTATGAAATTCTGATTTCAAATGTATGTTTGTAGCTGAGAAACAAGCTTGCCCTCTCTCAGGTACCTCTATCTAAAAGTAAGGGTCTCTCTCTCTCTCTCTTCCAATGTGCAACAGTGGAAATGCCTGCAGTTGTATCTTGCAATGTGCAGCTGCTGCACATCATGGGCTGATGAGAGTCGAATCAAAGCTGATTCACAAATAGGAGGGAGGAGTTATGTGAGTATCGGCGAGTGCCAGCCAAGAATAGTTGGTGTTTAGAGCTGCGAGTAGTCACTAGATACTTTTTGGGGGGGTGAACAAACTGTTCACTAAACTTACCATAGTGGTGACTTTGAACATTCAGAGCCATACATAGGGAGGGCACGTAACTCCTCCCCCTCCTTACGATAGGCTCTAAATAATTCAAATTAAACGTCGCCTTTCTACATAAGTCTAGTTTGATTCTTCAATTATTTATCGCCTCTCTTCAGTCGTACGGAGTCACGTTAGGATTTTAGAGCATCTAGTGACTATGCAGCATTTCACATAATTGCAAAAACCCATTGCAGTCATCAATACATGTACATCAATTTAATCTGATTCAGTACAGGTGAATATCACCAAACACAACATGTTGAACACAAACTTGGAACATGTTCTAAATGCAGTGCATACTGGCCTGCCTTCACTTGCAATTAAATGCAGAATATTTGTAAACACATTCCCCAGGAAGTCTGAAATTTGCCAAGTACATACTGTACAGAAGTCATGACTTCAGCGATAGCTGATGTGAGGCATGTCCCAAGAGGGCAAGACTGTCTGTGTTCTTTTCAATGGCTGTTTTCATTTTCTTGGACGTCTGTGAGTCAGTGTTGCGTTGTGCCCTTCAGTTTGTCCTCTGACAGTCCAGACTGGAAGCATTTGTTGATGACTTGTGCTAGGGAGGAGGACACTGGTGGTGCTGTCTCCTCACCATCATCAAGATCTTCATCTGTTTCCCCAAGCAAATCTTCGTCAGAGCGGCTGCTGAGAGCGTGTCATCAACTACCTCCACTTCAGATTCCGACTCTGACAATGTGCCTTTGTGCTTTTTGCATGCAACTTCTTCCCCTTGTGCTGGTTTTCAGAGTCACACTTTTCTACGTCATCTGAATCTG
>JADBJO010012129.1:65145-86426 GCA_016801955.1 Conus betulinus
TTCCTTTTTTCAATATTCCCTTTTCTCTAATGCTATTTATTTGCTTTCTGAATTTTTGACACCTCCATTCAAAATCTTGTGAAAGTTTTTTTCAGTGCCCCCTCTCCCCAAACAACAAAAAAACACACAAAAAATCCCAGTCAGTCTCTCATGCACACACATAGTGAGGCACACACACACACACACACACACACACACACACACACACACACACACACACACACACACACACATTCACAGTCTTCACTGACCAGTGCACAATTACACATATTCATATGATTTATTTATTTACATGCACATTATGATTTATTTTAGGTGCCCAGGACCCGGCCTTTAACATCAACAACCTGATCCCAGAAGACGCCTGCGATTGACCGATGTCCGAAAAGATTGTAGTGTACATGATGGGTCCTCTTTTGGAGCAAGGATATCACCTCTACATGGACAACTGGTATACCGGACTCAATTTGTTCAGGTACAGTGAAGTTTCCTAAGCTCTGTCTACACACACATACATACACTTTCCCATGTTTATTCTGTTAGTTTCTGAGTATGTGTGTGGTGGTGGAGCAAGGATATCACCTCTACATGGACAACTGGTATACCGGACTCCATTTGTTCAGGTACAGTGAAGTTTCCTAAGCTCTGTCTTCACACACACACACACGAAATGCAGTGCAGAGCAGCCACCGTGGGGAAGTGGTTAGCGTCGTGGACTCCCGGCTGGAGGTCGTGGGTTCGAATCCCATCAGAATCATGTGGGTTTTTCTGCCCCGACCGGCTCCTACCCAGAGTTGAGTTTGCTGCGGACTCAGTTGGGAAGAGTGGGACCACACAGTCTAGTTTCATCCACTGAATGGATGCGTTTCTGAGAGAGATGATCAGAAAGGGCAATGGTTAGCAGTTCACATGAAACACAGTGAGTTTGGATTTCTTCTGAAAGAAAACAATAGTCTAATCAGCAAGCAACAAGCGGATTGGTTCTGCACAATGAAAATTCTTTCTTATCAGTATGAAATGTTCTCCGCACGTCAGAAAGTGTAAAGTTTTTTTATTATATTATTAAATTGTTTCACTTCTGCCTCGCTGCAGAATAAACCTGATATGATATCCATTTCATTGTTCACAACACAGTTGAAATCACCAAAAAATATTAAGTTTTGCTTACCGAGTGTGTTAAACGCTTCTTGCAATTTCATAAAAAAGCATTAACTTGACCTTGGTATTGTTGGGGGCATAAACATTTAAAAGTTTGAATTTTTAATAGTCATTTTCTACTAATATCTTTAACATTCTCTCAACCACTAACTCCAAGTGTACTTTCCCCTGAAAATGTTTAGAAATTAAAATGATTCCTCCTTGACTCTTGTTTGTGCCCACATTATAAAAGATTATGCCACCCCACTATTTCTCTCACATTGATACACCATTTTCAGTTATGTGAGCTACCTGTAAACAAGCAATATTAAACTTTTGCCTTTTCAGATAATGAAATACCGTGTTTCTTTTCATTTTGTTTTTTAAACCTCTAATATTTTGAAGAGCATATGCATATGTGTAACTTATCCATAGGATGATAGATTGTGGGCTCATCTGTGTACAGTAAGATATGCGGTATTTTCACAGTTCAAATCACTGTCCATTGAGGAGGTCCAGGTTGTCAGTAAGAGGGCAGTCCGATGAAGTAAGGTCTACAAACCACCTGTGTCACCTACCTCAGGGGAGCACACCAGAGGACTGTGACAGTTGGACTGTGCACTATCCCATTTTTTTGTTGCTTACCCTTCCCCTCTGCCTTGGGGCTTGGAGCCTTCCTTGAGCAACGGTGTTCGGTGGGGGTTTCTGACTTGTGACGAGGAGATTGGATTTTTAGGGATGAGCTGAGCGTGGACTGAATCTCTCCTGGCCTGACTCTGAGTGGTCAGTCCTGTCTACAGCTTAGGCTGTCGCTGGCCTGCTCTGGCTCAGTCTCAGATGGCTGCTGTCCCTCAGCATTTGTGTTCTCCCCGTCTGCCGCCACAGTCACTTTAACAGGAAAAACTCACAAACAGTATCAACCCACTTGTGATCTGATTGCTTACAGGCACAGCACACAATGTCCTTTTGACACCCTGATGCGTGGTGTCCTGTCCAAGGCAATTTGAACAAGTGTATGGGTTTCTTAACATCTTTGGCTGTTCTTGATGAAAAATTTTAGCAGTGAAGAAGCTTACCTTGAGGGTTTATTCAAGTGGAACAGCAGGGACAGTTATGTAAACAAATCTACACCCTGTTAAGAATCTTGTGATCGGCGTCTCTGGCTCTTAGATTTGATGGAAGAACAAAGTTCACAGCCTACTTGCACTAAGGAGTGCTCTATTTCAGCATCAGCAACAGATATTGGGACATTATCAATCCACACTTTCGTCCAGGGGTTTTTCCTCCCGGGGAGCTACCCTTTAAAATGAAGGGGTTGTTGTTGGAAAGTTGTAGAACAGCCCCTTTAACTGCCATACCTTTTACAAGCAGCTTGTTCATTGCCTCTGTTGTTGTGGGGTAGATTCTCCACAGGCCGTTGACCTGCTGGGCTCCAACCAATGACCCGTGACCAGCTGCTCTCTCTCCTGCCAATCCAGAACTGTTGGGCAATTGATGGATGAATCAAGAATGTCTTTTGCTTTTACAAAGATGAGGTTCATGCCGATCTCCACACTAGTAGCCACGATACAGACCAAGCGAGCGATTCATTTCAATGAAAAATAAGATATTGAAAAGATTTTTTGAATGGTACAGCAGCACAAAGTCGTTGAACAGATTTGGCCGGTGCAGTGAAAAAAAAAAAGGCAAGGTGAAAATGCCTTGCCCTGCGTGTGAACTCGTGTACTGTGTGTGAAGAGCACTCAGTCAAACGTGTCCGCATGGCACGGCGACGCTCATCATGGAATCCTTTTAAACTCAGACTTTGAGGAGCTGCAGCTTTTGTGTAGTACACCTAAACCTCAGGTAGTAGCTCTTAAGCAAACGAAAGCTCAAAGCCAAAAAACCTTCAGTCTTTCTGGCTTCAATATTCTTTTGAAACCTGCACAACTGTCCATGTTGGGACTAACAGGTGGCATTGCTCTTATCCACAGGGCTTTGCTGTTAGCCCTGTTGCTCATACTACCCCTTGTCAGTCGGTAGCTATGAGAGTCACTCTCCATAAATATCTTTACAGTTTGCTTGCTATATCTACGACCTGTCTTTGTCATTTGGACCATGTCAGTCTGTTTGAAGAACTTCCTTGCCCTTGTTTGTTGTTAGTTAACTTTAATGGCCATAGTCTTTGGGAGTAGTGTGAACTTTATCCAGAGGTCTGCTCCTTTTAGATGTCTTTTCAGAATTGGGTTTGTGTTGTCTGAATGATGGGCCTCCCAACTTTCCTCCATTCTGTCACAGGTGCTCTTTCATGTTTAGATTTGTCAATATGTGACCCCTCGCTGGTCCTGGACTAAGAGTGGTTTGTCCATGACGATCTGCGTGGAAGTGACCATTTCCCCAGTTCTCTTGAAATCCATAACAGCTGAAAAAACACTCTCTGTTCCACAACTTTGATTATAAGAAGGCTAATAGGAATCTTTTTGCTGCAGAAATTTCAAAGGAACTCAGGAAACTGACATTCTTCAAAATCAAAACCCAGCAGAATCTCTAACTAATATTTTAAGTGTGCAAAAACCTTAATTCCAATGTCTTGCAATAAAACTCCAACTGCCTAAAACACCTTGGTTCAATTCTGATCGCCAACAAATCTCAATAGTACGCAAATGGGCTCATTGTCAGGTATCCGGAAGACCTTCAGCTCCCAGTGCTCAAGCCCATCAAAAGCTCTGAGCCAAAACAAGACACACTTTTAAAGTCAGTAGACATCAGTCTTGGGAACTTCTGCTACAGGCTGACATCTAAAATATCCATGAAAAAGTCTGGAACATCATCCAGAAAATCAAAGGGAAGAACACCACCCGTCAGTTCATCACCTGAAACTTGCCGATGCTTTGATAACTGACAAACAAGCTGTTGCCAATCTGCTGGCTTCCACCATTCAACAGAAATCAGCATCCTCAAGTAAATCTGCTGTTTTTCTGGGAAAAAAAAAAAAAAAAAAAAAAAAAAAAAAAAAAAAAAAAAACAATTCAGAGAAAAATCTTCATACAGCTTCACTTCAGACAACTCTGAAGTGTACAGTCTACCTCTTTCAATTGATGAACTGAAATCAGATCTGCAAACCTACAGCGATTCTGCTCCTGGCCTGGATGATATTCATTATCAGCTTTTGAAACATCTCCCAGAGAGCTGTGTCCAGACCCTTCTAAAGTGTACAACCATATCTGTACAGCAGGGTGTTTTCCACCCTCCTGGTGAAAACCCTGATCATTCTGATTCCCAAGCCTGGAAAAAGACTTTACCAACCCTTCAAACTACCTTCCAGTAGCTCTGATCAGCTGCCTCTGCAAGGTAATGGGAAAGACGGTCAACTCCCGTCTGATGTGAAGCTGGAAACCCCAAACACTGGCTTATGTTGAAGACCTGGCAAGAGGAATGGAACTCGAAGATGGGTAACCAACTATTTAAAATCCATCCAAACCTGAAAGAGTTTTTACCATGTTCCCGGGGTGGCTTTAAAGAGAAGAAACACTTTTATGCCATTTGGTAGAAAAAAAACTTGTGGAGAGAGCGTGGAAGCAGAGAGTCCTCAGAAGAGAGCCCCCCAAACAAGTGTTTCGGCCCTTATCTCCTGACACTCTAGGGGGGTTGGGCCACACCCGGTTCATGACTCCGGATGTCCCTCTGATGCCCCCCTTTTTTTTTTTCCCATCTTGGGATGAGCCATGGCTGGGATTCGAACCTTTGACCCTGGACATGCTTATTTTCCACTTAATGACTCACCCTCTAACCACTGAGCCACTGGGACACCTGATATTTGTAGGAAAGTTAAGCCTTATGAAGTTCACTTTTGTTCTTCCTTGACCAGATCCAGCTTGAACACCTCTCTGCCACTTCTGCCATTGCTTTCAGGGCTCTGGGCTCCATTTGCATACAGGCCACTCCTTTTACACCCATTCTTATCTTTTAAAAAGTGAAGAAGCTCCATGGTGCATTCCATGTCATGTACCACTCACAGTAAATCATATTCTTTTAGAAAGTTGGGATTTGCATGATGTGAGACATAAACATTGATTTTTACAGCAGACTCCATGAAAACCTTGTTCAGAGATGTCCCACTTGATGTGATCGTTGAACTTCTGAAAGAGATGAACACATTTTTCATCTGATTTAAGAAATTCACTGAAGAAAGATTTTACAAAAGGTTCTGGTGTTTTTTAGAAGATGTATTTTAAAGGGTTGTGTGAATTAAAAAAAAAAAAGAATTTGTTGATGACTTGTGAGTTGAGACTGGATAGAGGGGGGGAATTTGGAGAACAGGGAAGGAAGAAGTGGAGGAGTGAGAGAGAGAAAGAAGGTGCAAGTATGTGAATTTGTGTGACCAGGGTGTGTGTGTGTGTGTGTGTGTGTGTGTGTGTGTGTGTGTGTTACTATGCAATTATGTTTCAGATAAAATGGCTGACGGCAATCAAAGGTGTTCAGTTTTAACAAAACAGCTTGGAAGGACAGTGGGGGGAAGAAGGCTGGAGGAGGAGGGAGAGGAGGAGGGTTGGGAGGGAGCCACAGGATGGGGGGGGGGGGGGGGGGGGGAGGAAAGGTAGAGGAGGTGTGTGTGTGAGTATGTTATTTGCAAGGGCAACAGTGTTTGGGGCATATACTGTTTTTCTGTGCAGATGTCTCAAGACTGCTGAGAAGACATTGAACCATTTGGGGGGCCTGAAAGGAGGTGAGATGTGTATCTGTGTGTGTCTGTATGTGTATGTTGTTTACAGGGATGAAATTATTATTGGAAGTTTATGCTGACTTAATTTTGTTATCTAGGAAGGTGTCTGGAGATAACTACAAACATTGGACTGAGAGGAGAGCCAAATACAAGATGACTGTGACTGTGTGTGTGTGTGTGTGTGGTGAGTTGGGAAGATGTGGGGGTGGGAGGGGGGGGAAGGGGGGGGGGGGGGGGGGGGGGGGGGGCAGGGGGGAGTAGACAGGGGGAGGGGGGGAAGAAGGGGAGGGGGGGAGAGGTGTTGGGAATGGGATTGTGGTTGTGAGCCAGTGTGTGATAGTCACAAGGGCAACATTGTTGAGGGCCTATACTTTAACTCATTATTTTGTCTGTGCAGGTTCCTCAAGACTGCTGAAGACACTGAACCATTTGGAGGGACAGAGATGTGGCTAGGTGTGTTTGTGTGTGTGTGTGTGTGTGTGTGTGTGTGTGTGTGTTGTGTATAGGGATAATATTATTGTTGGATGTCTCTTAGTTGTGTTTTGTATGCAGGCATCTCAAACTGACTACACAGGGACAGGGAGAGGTGCATGTATGTGTGTGAGTGAGTGAGTGTTATTTACAGAGGCAGCATTGTTTGGGGCATGCATATTAACTCATCATGTGTGATTCAGTGATTCCTGAATTTAGAATGAATACATTCTTCTAATGAAGAGGTCTCTTGAAGAATCCACTCAGAAAACCACACTGAGAGCCTGGTAGGTGTTGAACAGTTCTGCTTGTAAATGGGAAAAACTGACTGATACTGTGTGGGAGAGTTAGTGTTCAAGGTGTAATGTACTGCATGTAAAATTCAGAAAGTCATCAGTAGTTCCTAAATCACACCAGTGTATGCTGAATCATTGCAGGTGAGGAGACTACCCCAGGTCGGGGGGCCAGCTGAACGGAGGTTTTTCCAGGACATCAGAGGAGTGACAGCCATTGTTAGACTTGGATCTTCTGCTGGTAAGTAGCACGGTCCCTGTGTGTGTGTGTGTAGTTTTTTTGCATTTGTTTCAGGTAGCAGTTGAATTCAAATTTCAAAACTGCGTTTGCAGAGTGGACATCCAGGCAGGCCAAGATGTTGCAGTACAAAGATGATGAAGACAGCAGGATGTGGTAAGTGTCTCACAGCAAAAAATAGTTATTGATTGAATAGAGCATTTAGGCTAGGCCAGTCCAGTCCAGTCTAGCTTCGAGGTCACAAATCTCACTTGTCATTACATGAAAGAAATGACCAACCTTACTGGGAGAATGACCTTGTTTGTGTTGAGGGTACATTGTAGAATGTTTTTGATGGTAAAGAATTGATAATAGAAACAATTCCACATTGTTTCAATGGTGCAACACCATGCTTTATTGCAGACTCTGTGAAAACACTGTTCAGAGATATTCCACCTGATCTGATTTTCATTTCCTGAAAGAGATTTGTGTTTCATTGAAGATTCTATAAGAAAAGAGTGAAAGTATTTTAGCATGGTTTAGGAAATCTGTTTTATTAAGTTACATGTGTGTTTGTGTTGGCTTTGTTTTAACAGCTTTGCTGAGCTTTTGACAAGATAATAGCCCTAGTGTGGGCCCTCACAGTTGGCTTAGCTGTAAGCGACATGATACTCCATCAAAACAGATGAAAAGGTGAAACAGTTAAGGCAACGGATGTTGGTGAGTATCTCCTAGCGTGTGTGTGTGTGAATGTGTAGTAAATACCTTGCGATGTGCGGCTTTTTGTGTTCAAGAACATCTTATTTATTTTTTTGTGTGTGTGTGTGTGTGTGTGTGTGTGTGTTTATCTATGTGTAGGGGGACTGAGGAGGCGACAGCCCTGATATGGTCCCTTGGGGTCATATATGTTGTGAAAGCACTCTAGTGTAGCCAGTTCTTCACTTTGACAGAAGCTGTGAATGGCTTTGAAAATAATTGTGTGTGTTGATTATGTCATGAATTGTTTTTGTCATTCACTGCATCGAGTAATGTGATAGTCTTATGAATTGTTTCTTGGCTGATGCTGGTCAAAGTGTCCTTGATTGTGTTGCAGGCTGGCATGTGTTTTTCTTGTTAGCTTTGACAAAGACTCTTTCAGCCTGCATGCATGCATGCTTTTCCCCCAAGGTCTTTTTTTTTCCTTTTTGAAAGATACTAATGTTACTAACAGTACAGTAATGAAACATGGGGGTGTACACACAGATTTTCTGTTTGTTCTGAGTTATACACTGTATATTTTTGTACAGATGAAACTGTGCATGTCAAAGCTTTGTGTTTTAGTGTGTATTGTATCCATCATTATCATATGATTATTCAGAGGATGGCATGTGAGTCCTGACCAAAAAAAGATGCAGTCTGGATTTTCTACTGTAGGAGTGGTCCTAATAGAATTATTTGAAGAGAGCTCTGCTTGATGTTAGCTGTTTAAAAAAAAAAAATGATTTTTTTTTTTCTTTTTTTTTCAGTGAAGCTGCTGATCTGCGTATGGATGATTTTTTAACGCAAAAGCAGACCTTGTCTGGGCAGGAACTTCTGAAAGCTGTTTTCAGTTTTACAAGAAGGTAGGGTGTGTGTGTGTGCATGTGTGTGTGTGCATGTGTGCATGCATGTGTGTGTGTGTGTGTGTGTGTGCAGAAAACTTTTAAACTATGATAAAAAGCGTCGGATGACATGTGTATTGATTGTGTCATGAATTGTTTACATTCATTGCAGGCATTCTGTAACAGGTTGGCATTCTTGTTGTAATGAGCACTGTCACTAACTCTTTTTCTTATATATGCATGCCTTTCCCCAACTTTATTATTCACAAAAAGTTCGTTTTACATACAGCTATATTGAAATTGTTTGGTGTAAAGATATTTCATTAACAACATTGAGCTATACTCAAAGAATATTATGGACAATTTTGTTGTGCATGCCCTAAGTTTTTGTGTTTGATGTGCTCTGTATTATCATTCATTATACAATTGCACAACAAGGAATAGCTTGTTAGAGTTCTGACCTAAAGACAGAGGTTAGACAAAGATACAGGCTGGAATTTTTTCTTTTTTTTTTTTTTTTTTTTTTTTTTTTTTTAAACGAGCTCTGCTTGATGTTTGCTATTTTATGTGACAGGTATTTTTTTTTTTTTTTTTTGTTTTTACAGTGATGATGAGAATCTGCCCTACAACTGATTATGATGCAGCACCAAACCTCATCCAAGCCAGTGTCATTTTGTGAAAGCTGGATTTTTACAAAGAATGGGCACTTTCTTCTTTTTACTGCCTTGTGTTTAGGGGTAAGGTGTGTGTGTGTGTGTGTGTGTGTGTGTGTGAAAGAGCAGAAGATGTTTAAAGTTTTTCAGAAGATGACATGCGGATCATGTGTTTTGTCATAGTACTGTGGTGTAGAAAGTTCTTCTTCTTAGACAGAAGCTGATAATGACTTTGGTAGCATTGTTTGCATTGATCATATCATGATTGTTTTCATAATTCACCTGCTTGTGTAAAGTGAAAGTCACATGAATTGTTTTTAGTCCCTGCATAAAAAAGTGTCATTCATTCTGTTTCAGAGTGGCATGCATGCATTTTCACTGTAAGCTCTGAAAATGACACTTCTGCTCTGTATGGATGGGTTCTCAACTGTTTTGTACATACGCTCTGTGTGTATGTGATTTTCCTCTTATTTGTACTTCTCACTGTGTGTGTGTTTTTTCCTGTTTTGTACTTCCACTGTGTGTGTTTCCACAGTTTTGCTTGCTCTGTATGCATGTGTTTTTCCACAGTTTTGTTCTTCTGCTCTGTATGTGTTTTTCCACAGTTTTTTTCTGTGTTTGTCCACAGTTTTGTTCTGCTGCTCTGTGCTTTTCCACAGTGTTGCATGTTTTTTTTCACTGTGTTTTTTCAGTTTTGTTCTGCTGCTCTGTGCATGTTTTTTCCACAGTTTTTTCTCTGCTCCACATGTTTTTGTTTTTCCACAGTTTTTTTGTTCTGCTCTGTATGCATGTTTTTTCCACAGTTTTGTTCTTCTGCTCTGTATGCATGTTTTTTCCACAGTGTTTTTGCTGCTCTGTATGCATGTGTTTTTCCACAGTTTTTGTTCTGTATGCATGTGTTTTTCTCATGCATGTGTTTTTTCCACAGTTTTTTCTGCATGTGTTTTTTCACATGTTTTTCACATGTGTTTTTCCCCCCAGTTGTGTTATTTACATCATGTTTTTTCACTGACAGGATTGACACACTGGGATGTACATCATGATTTTGCGTTTGTTAAGAGTATATGGATTAGTTGTTCTGTATACATGAAACTGTGTGCCTGTCTTTTTTGTGTTAATGCATTGTATTCATTTTTATAGGATTACTCAAGAGATGGCTTGTGAGACTTGTGATCTAAGGGGAGAGTGTGGATTTTCTTTGGATGGTCCCTTGCGGTCATGTATGTTGTTACAGTACTGTAGTGTAGCCAGTTCACTTTGACAGAAGCTGTGAAGGACTTTGAAAATAATCGTGTGTGTGTTGATTATGTCAGGAATTGTTTTGGTCATTCACTGCATTGAGTAATGTGATAGTCTTATGTCTTATGCATTGTTTCTGGCTGATGCATGTCAAAGTGTCCTTGATTCTGTTGCAGTTGGCATGTGTTTTTATTGTTAGCTTGGACATAGACACTTTTAGCCTGCATGCATGTTTTTTTTTCCCCCCTTATTTATTTTTTTTTTTTTTTTTTTTTTTTTTTTTAAGATACTAATATTACTACCAGTATTGAAACATGGGGGTGTACACAAAGATTTTCTGTTCATTCTGAGTTCTACATTGTGTATTTTTGTACAAATGAAACTGTACATGTCGAAGCTTTGTGTTTAATGTGCATTTTATTTATCATTATCATATGATCATTCAGAGGATGGCGTGTGAGATTTCTGACTTAAAAATACAGTCTGGATTTTTCTTACTGTAGGTGTGGTCCTAATAGAATTATTTGAAGAGAGCTCTGCTTGATGTTAGCTAAAAAAAAAAAAAAAAACGATAATCTTTCTCTTTTTTTTTTTTTTCAGTGACACTGCTGATCCGCGTATGGATGATTTTTTTTTAATGCAAAAGCAGACCTTGTCTGGGCAGGAACTTCTGAAAAGCTTTTTTTTTTTTACAACAAGAAGGTGTGGGGTGTGTGTGTGTGTGTATGTGCAGAAAACTTTTAAACTTTGATAAAAGCGTCGGATGACATCATGTGTATTGATTGTGTCATGAATTGTTTACATTCATTGCAGGCATTCTGTTACAGGTTGGCATGCATGTTAGTAATGAGCACTGTCACCAACACTCTCTTAATTAATATATGCATGCCTTTCCCCAGATTTACTATTCACAAAATGCTCGTTTTACATACAGCAATATTGAAATTGTTTGGTGTAAGGATGTTTCATTAACAAACACTAAGATTGTGAGTCCAGTGCTCAACCACTGAGCTATTCCGGCCCCCGTATGATTGTTTGATGACTTGTTTTCAGTCATGGCATAGAGTAGTAGTGCCATTCATTCTGTAACAGGCTGGCATGGAAATCTATGGTGAACGCAAGGACAGTCTCACTTTTTGTTTCCTCCATTTTTTCTTTTTTAAAATTTTTACTAACAACAGTTTTGAAATGAGATTTTGAAGTATTTCAGGAACAGGCACTGGCATGCACATTACAATTTTATGTTTTAAAGGAATGTATGTGATATATTTATCTGAAGTTGTGCTTTGTCATAGGTCTAATTGATGCAGTCTGTACTATGTGTATGTGATGGATCAAGGTATGGCTTGTGACACTTCTGACCTAAAGATGCAGCATGGATTTTTCTTACTCTAAATGAGGCCCAAATGTAATGATTTGCGAAGAGCTGTCAGCTGTTTCAGATACTAGGGTAATCTTTTTTTCTTGGTTTGC
This sequence comes from Conus betulinus, assembly GCA_016801955.1. Lineage (NCBI taxonomy): Eukaryota > Metazoa > Mollusca > Gastropoda > Neogastropoda > Conidae > Conus > Conus betulinus. The sequence continues at coordinate 76,911 of JADBJO010012129.1, forward strand.
AGTGATACTGCTGATGTGGATGCTGCAGCTGACCTCATCTGGGCAATGTCCTGAAAGCTGGATCCAGTCTGATGTTGGAAATTCATACAGTGTACTTGTCATTATCATTCTGTGGCTGATGGAAACTGAAACTCCTTATTTTTGGCTGCATACATGACAGAAAGCAACTGATGTGTGTAGGCAATTGTAGTGGGAAAACATTCTGTGTTGAGTGATTGATCCGAGACACATTGACACATTTGTTGATGTTTGTGTCAAATTGTGTGTGATGATATTCTGTTCAAATGGACAATAGCTCATTGTAAAATGCACCATGAATGCAGAGTAAAGGATGAATTCTCTTTTTGAATCCATTTGTCCGCATGTTATGTCATAGCGATCATCACACTTGGATGTTTTTGTTTTTTTTTTTTTTTTTTTTTTTTTTTTTTTTTTTTTTTTGCATGATTTATACATGCATCATCCTGATACAGAACCTCAATGCATGTTCAAAATATGTTCTTCTGAAAGTGGTTGATTTTTTCTTTTCAAACATGCTAAAAATAATGTCAACACTGATCACAAATATAGGTTGTAAAGTAAATTAAAAAAAAAGGTAAAATCCCTGTGCTAGCATGGATTCCGGTGCCACCAATTATTATTATGAATACTTATATAGCGCTTATCCTCGGGTAGAGACCAAGCTCTAAGTGCTTTAAAAATCCACACTTGTGTACATAGCGGGCTGCCTACCTGGGTAGCGCCGACTGAAGAGCTGCCAGCTGGTGGTTCTTTCAGTCGTTTCCTGTGTCATCCAGTCAGTATTGGTCACTCAGTTTCCTTACTTCCTTCATTCTTTCCATTTCTCATGCAAGGTGCATGCTGTGTGTAACGTGTCACCCACACCAAGGGCCATACTGGCCTTCTCTTCTGAAAGTTGGTGATGGGATTATAGGTGTGTGCAAGGGTTATTATGTGTGTTCACACATGGAACCTAGTTTTATAGTCTCATTCAAAGAACTGTATGAAATGTAGTCAGAACCAATGTTAACTCCGAGGGAAAAGTCCCCCTGTACCAAAACAGCTGGCAGCAGTTCCAACCCGCAACCCCAGGTTCACCCAGATTTTGAGTCAAGCGCTCTACCGCTGAGCTATTCCGCCCTATGACAAGCGGAAGGAAAGGAAAACAGCTGTAGCCGCCATATGTAGGCATTGTGCTAATGTGAATATCTATAGAGGTATTTCATTCTGTAAGGTTTGAAACAAACTTCATATAACTGGAGAACATCAGGCGGGATTTGCATTGTGTTAATGTAGATATCTCTAGAGGTATTTCATTCTGTAAGATTTGAAAGCAAACTTAATGTAAGAGAAAATGGTTTACATTGTACTAATGTAAATGTATAGAGGTACTGTAGAACTGGAGAACATCTGGTTTACATTTTACATTCTGTAAGATTTAATGTTTACATTGTACTAATGTAAATATAGAGGTGTTTTCATTCTGTAAGATTTGAAGCAAACTTAATGTAACTGGAGAACATCTGGTTTACATTGTACTGTAAATATCTATAGAAAAAAAGCAAACTTAATTGGAAAAAAATCAAAAAAAAAAAAAAAAAAAGTTTATTCCACAGTCATCATATATTTACTCTGCTTGCTGAAGTTCAGAAACAAATTTGCAAATAATTTAAAAAAAAAAGTCTGTGGTGTAAGGTAAAAACAAAAATAAGATCAAGAGCAAAATATTATCAGAGTTTGTAGTAATGGCACAAGTGGGGTTAAACAATATTGTCGTGTGTAACCTGTAACATTTTCTTTATTCATCGAGTTACTAAGTTTGAATTTTTTTTAGAATTGTTTGTGCTGATTTTTGCTGATGGCATTTTACTATCAAGAGCCTGTGGTTGGTATATAGACAGCTAAATAATTTGTACTCCACAGCAAGCAGACCAGAATGAAATATTGTGAATAAGACAAATGTTGAACTGTTTCCCTGCAGCAAGCAGACTAAAATAGAATGTTATGAGTAAGACAAATATTGAATATGAATAAGACAATTATAGTCATGTTTCCCTGAAACAAGCAGATTAGAAATGCAATGTGAATAAAATGGATAATGAGTTTTATAAAGGGGGATATTTTGCATGCATTGAGAAAATGATGAAAAAAAAAATGGTTGTGGTTAATGCATACAATCATCTTGGTATTTCACAGCCACTAGTTTTGATTTTGCTTGTCATAGAGTCAGATGATGTGAAGAGAAGGCAGTTACTTTTCAAGACTATCCTTGATCATCAGGAGAGTAAGATGTAATCAGCAAAAATAGCTCCCAAGTATCAGAGATCTGAACTCAACATGGGTAAAAATCACCAGTTCCGAAAACACTGTACAGATAAACATGTTACTTCTCCCAGTAGTCGCTCTAAGATCATTGGAAAACTGATTTGCACAGCTGTTTGTAGTGAGAAATAGCTTGCCCTCTCTCCGTCTGTCTATCTGTCTCTCTCTCTCTCTCTCTCTCTCTCTCTCTCTCTCTCTCTCTCTCTCTCTCTCCCCCCCCGAAATGCCTGCAGTTGTATTTTGCAATGTGCAGCTGCACATCATGGGCTGATGAGAGTCGAATCAAAGCTGATTCACAATAGGAGGGAGGAGTTATGTGAGTATCGGCGAGTGCCAGCCAAGAATAGTTGGTGTTTAGAGCTGCGAGTAGTCACTAGATACTTTGGGAGGGTGAACAAACTGTTCACTAAACTTACCATAGTGGTGACTTTGAACATTCAGAGCCATACATAGGGAGGGCACGTAACTCCTCCCTCCTCCTTACGATAGGCTCTAAATAATTCAAATTAAACGTCGCCTTTCTCTACATAGTCTAGTTTGATTCTTCAATTATTTATCGCCTCTCTTCAGTCGTACGGAGTCACGTTAGGATTTTAGAGCATCTAGTGACTATGCAGCATTTCACATAATTACAAAAACCTATTGCAGTCATCAGTACATGTACATCAGTTTAATCTGATTCAGTACAGGTGAATATCACCAAACACAACATGTTGAACACAAACTTGGAACATGTTCTAAATGCAGTGCCTACTGGTCTGCCTTCACTTGCAATTAAATGCAGAATATTTGTAAACACATTCCCCAGGAAGTCTGAAATTTGCCAAGTACATACTGTACAGAAGTCATGACTTCAGCGATAGCTGATGTGAGGCATGTCCCAGAGGGCAAGACTGTCTGTGTTCTTTTCAATGGCTGTTTTCATTTTCTTGGACGTCTGTGAGTCAGTGTTGTTGCGTTGTGCCCTGAGTATTGTTTGTGTCTGTCTGTCAAGGCTATTGCTTTTTTTCAGTGCTTTTTGCACATGTGAGCTTTTGATATCAGCTCTTCTGGCCTTTGCTGGAAGACTTTTTCCAAATTTCAGTGTTGACTCGCGGCACTATCAGCACTTCAGTTTTCTGGCCTTTGATACTTACCAAGCCTGTCTTTCAGTTTGTCCTCTGACAGTCCAGACTGGAAGCATTTGTTGATGACTTGTGCTAGGGAGGAGGACACTGGTGGTGCTGTCTCCTCACCATCATCAAGATCTTCATCTGTTTCCCCAAGCAAATCTTCGTCAGAGCCGGCTGCTGAGAGCGTGTCATCAACTACCTCCACTCCAGATTCAGACTCTGACAATAACTTTGTGCTTTTTGCATGCAACTTCTTCCCCTTGTGCTGGTTTTCAGAGTCACACTTTTCTACGTCATCTGAATCTGAATTGTCGGGTGACAAAGCTCGCTTTCTTGCTCTTGTCTGGGCTGTTGTTCACCTGAATGGATTTGGCCAGCGATTCTCTGCAGCATGGCTTCAAGTCTATACAAGCGGCCAGACATTTTTGCGTCAAGTGACTGCAGATCATGAATGCCACTGTCACTGCCACTTGCCACTCAGGGCTGTCTTCGGCCATTGCGTCAGTCTCTGCCGACTTTCAAAGTTCAGTCTCTGCTGATCTTTTGTCAGTCTCTTGCTGACTACACAAGGGAATGAGATTTACCAGTCTCAGCTGGATAACGCCTCTGTTGTCAAGTATAAATTTGGGCAAATTAGGGGCTACTGGTGTGTGTGAGTTTGTCATAAAAATAGGACAAATCCTGACCGGCACCGGGCCGACGCCATGCACATGCATGATGGTGGCCACATAGCAAGCAGGAACGAGTGAGGGTGAAAAAAAGGATGTTGTACTTGCCCCTCAAACTAGGTTTTTTATGTTAAAATAAGCAAAAATTGTACAAGTATATAACCTTCACTGATTGAGTTAGTTAGTTAGTTAGTTAGTTAGTGTTTATAGGGTCCAGGGGACTACAAGGAGCCAAATCAGGACCTCAGCTATCATATCTGCTGAGAGTCTCTAGATACAAATACCCACACTAGTATTAACACATCGCTTGAAATTTATAAAGACAAAAGCACAATTATCTGTTCAACTCCAGCAACACCTATTATTAAAGCACTATAACTTATTAAGTTTAAAAAAAAAAAAAAAAAAAAAAAAGATCCACTGAAATCTCACGAAAAAGAACTGATAAATCACTGGTGGAAAAGAACTTCTCTGATACACATCAAATCAGCACATTCAGTCAAAAAATGATAACACTGAACAAGCTGTCACATGCAACACACCATGGAGGGTCTTCCCTTCTGAGTATCCAACTGTGCGTTATATAGCTGTGCCCAATATGTAACCGTGACAAAATCGATTCCTCTTTACAGTTACGTACTATCGATGGGAAAGGGTTGATTAAATCTGGGCAAATTTTAAAAATTTGTTATGAATTTGATTAGACCACCATTCACTCTGCCACAGCTCACGACAATACGAGCAGATTTATGACGAAGAACAAACTGCACAGGCCTCCTGGAAAGACTTGCACCGAGAGCTTGTTTGGCTGCTTTGTCTACCACTGAGTTACCATAGATTCCCATGTGGCTGGGGACCCAACAGAAAACTATATGCTTTCCCGAAGAGACAAGCTGAGTCTGAAGATCATGAATATCCACCAAAACTGGATGTGAAACTTCTCTTGTTGATAAAGCCGACAGTGCCGACAATGAATCCGATAAAATAAGGAAATCGTTCTGATCTGACCTGGACACCGCACTGAGAGCCAGATTTAAAGCCTTCAGTTCAGCAGTATAAACAGATGACCAATCTCGCAATCTTAACAAGGTGGGCTCCTGAAAATTGCTATCACACACAGTGGCAGCTGCAGCCCTCTCATCTTTTTTAGAACCATCTGTAAAAATCTTGGTAAAACCTCAAGTTCACATTGCTCAAGATAAAGTTGTTGTTTATATGCAGCACTCGAGGTGACCTCCTTTCGAAAAATTGAGTTAAATATAAATTAATCTCTGGATTGGCTATTTTCCAGGGAGGTACATCAGTCTGTAATGGACCATCATCAACAGCATCAAGGTCAATGCCAGCTGCCCCGAAGTGGGGCAAAATATGAATACCCAGTGGAGGAATCTCATTTGGCTTTAAGTCATATTTGGCTCTAAAAGGTGGGTTCATGACAATATCATAGGCAGGGTTTTCTGGATTAACCCTCAGTTTCAGATAATAATTCATGGAAAGACACAATCTCCTTGGCTCAAGAGGGGGTTCACCAGATTCAACATACAAACTCTCTTTTGGAGATGTGCGAAATGCTCCCAGAGCAATCCACAGTCCTTAATGATGAATTGGATCAAGAGCTTTGAGATAAGACTTTCGTGGGGGTCCATATACCACACAACCATAATCTAGCTTTGGTCTCACCAAAGCCCAATATAATCACAACAAAGTTCGCCTGTCTGCACCCCAATCAGTGTGACTAATAACCTTTAAAACATTCAAACCTGACAAGATTGATTGTTAATGTACTTAATGTGAGGCAAAAAAAGCTTACCATAAAAAATAACCCCCAAAATTTCACTTGTTTGGAAACTTTAATTACCTGACCATTGAGACTGATAGCTGGTTCTAAGACCTGAGATCTTTTCCTATGGAAATGGATACACTCTGTCTTTGTAGCTGAAAACTTAAATCCATTTTCAGTAACCCACTGCTGAACACGATTAATACACAACTGAAGTTGACGCTCGGCTGCAGCCAAGGTTTTCCCCTTGGCAGAGAGAGAGAAATCATCAACAAACAATGACTTATCAATCCCAGACTTTACTGACTGAACGATATTATTAATCTTGAGATTGAACAGAAGCAGAGAAAGGATGCTACCCTGAGGGACACCCATCTCCTGCTCAGAAGGATCTGAAAAGGTAGAATGCTGTCTAACACTGAAATGCCTGTTAGACAAAAAATTAGCAATAAACATTGGTAAATTACCTTTGAAATTAAGTGCTTCAAGTCCTGAAGAATTCCATACCTCCATGTTGTGTCATAAGCTTTTTCTAAATCAAAAAAAAGAATAGAAACTACATGTTCTCCATTAATCAAAGCATTCCTGATAAAAGACTCGTATCGAACCAGGTGATCAGTACTACTGCGGTTGTTCCGAAATCCACACTGGGAAACATCCAATGCCCCAAGACATTCTAACTGCCATAACAATCGAGAATATACCATTCTCTCCATAGTTTTTTACATAAGCAACCAGTAAGAGCTATAGGACGATAGTTGTTAGGATCCGAATGATCTTTCCCTGGTTTAGGAATAGGAACAACAACCGCCTCTCTCCAAGATTGTGGAAAATATCCTGAACACCAAACATGATTAAACCGTGACAACAACACCTTTAAACCCTCAGCTGGCAAATGTTGAATAAATTGATAGTGAATGTCATCTGGTCCAGGAGCTGAGTTTGGCTTTCAAAATGGCGTCCTTTAACTCATCCATGCTGAAAACGCTGATTGTTGTTATCAACTGTTTGTTTTTGATTTGATTATTACTGTGTATGGGATCTTTAATAATGTTGTTGTTTGTCATGTTCACTGTCCCATCCTTGGCCTGCCTGGGCGCCAACTGACTATTCTTGGCTGGCGCGTGCTGATACTCATGTGACTCCATATGACTGAAGAGAGGCGATAAATAATTTAGCTATGTATCTATTTATGAAGCAAACATGATTTTTTTTTTTTTTTTTTTTTTAATGTATTTACACTGTTTCATAAATACATTATTTCATATGATGCATTTATGAAAGCCCCCTTCTGACCATTCCTTTTGTTCAACTGAAATGAACCTGCTGTCCTCCTTTCTTTAGGCCACTCTTAAAGGCTTCTTTTTTTTTTTTTTCATGGGGGGGGGGGGGGGGGGGGGTTAAAATTATAGTTCCAGCAAACAGATGCTGGAAAAAACAATACGAGGACAGTGTTGACATTTCTTTCATTGTAGTGACGCACCATGGATGATGCCATGCACCATGGATGATGCCATGAAAATGGTAAAGTGAAGAGGTCAGGGCTAAGTGGCTAATCCCATTTCCCACCCAATCCATCCCTGTTATATTTCTCCTTAACTAAAGGTATCTGTTATCCAATCAACAGAATTTAATCAGTACAAAGGAACCGAGGGAAATGAAATTCTCTGGGCAATGGTGGTTTAGAGTGCTTTGAAAATAATGTGCAACTTTCCTAAGGCGACCCCTTCTGTGACTGCACAATGAGTAAGAAAGCCAAATGGGGGTCTTGTACACTTTCAGTTATCTGAGAATGAAATGTATGAAACACCTTTGATAGCTTTTAAAATGAAAAAAAAAAAATTTTTTATGCGATTCTACTTAAAAACCTGAATCTTCACTTTGAAACAAGCCCTGGCTGATTCGTATTCTGGAAGGAATGAACTCTAGATAGGTACAGTGTCCCCAAGATTCATTGTGAGCGTTTTTTTGGAGCATTAAGTTTCAGTGTTAGTCTTTGAATCCTGATACATCATTCAGTCCCATTACTGTGTGTGTGTACCCCACCATAAAGTGCTGGTTTGGGCAGCATCTTATGGGCATGTACAAAACTCGAGACTCATTTTCAGATTGTCCACACAATGCAAGAAGCCAGTATAAACCAACAAGACCCAATGATTTTGCATTGGAAAACAAAAACGTAGGTATATGTGAATAGAAATAGATTTATATACCTGCATACAAAAGATGAATAACAAATGAAAAAAAAAAGGGGGGGGGGGGGGGGGGGTATTTCCCTTTCTCCATATATACACCATGCAAATGGTTATAGTGTATTGCACTCTCAGCATTTCTTCATATACATGGAGACATACACAGAGCAGTACACATGGTCAAGCTCTATATATGGAGACATACACAGAGCAGTACACATGGTCAAGCTCTATACATGGAGACATACACAGAGCAGTACACATGGTCAAGCTCTATACATGGAGACATACACAGAGCAGTGCACATGGTCAAGCTCTATACATAGAGACATAGACGGAGCAGTGCACATGGTCAACCCTATACATGGATACATGGAGACATACACAGAGCAGTGCACATGGTCAAGCTCTATACATGAAGACATACACAGAGCAGTGCGCATGGTCAAGTTCTGACCATTGTAGCCCAGCTGACCACACAGCGCCTTTCCTGGGGCTGTCTGTCAAAGTCCAGCAAGGAACAAGTTGCATCATAAACAACCACTTGGCCCATGGAAAAAAAACTATGGTGGCCAACTATATGCTAAGCTTACAAAGTAGGCTGTGCAAAGAGCACAGGGAGTAAAAAGCCACACAAAGTGTGTATGGGTCACATGGGCAAATACAGGAGTGGACTGTAAGGTTCTATTCTGGACAGCATTTACAAAGTTTTGCTAACTGCCAGATGAAAAAAATCAGGTATGTCTTAAACTGTTGTTTTAGGGGGAAAAAAAAAAAAATGTAGGAGTGTAGCCAGGAGCTAAAATGTGCACATATCTCTCTTGTGACCTTAAGGACAAAACCTTTTGTTCAAGAGTTACCTCCCCCCCCCTTGCCTCCCTTGATTGATGAATCTTGATTTCATGTGCACTTTAAAATGTGAATGCCTCAGAACAGATACACATACATATATATATATATATATATATATACATACACACACATATATTTAAACAACCACACAATGAAAAAGCAAAGGGGCAAGTTTTTCTTCCCAACATTTGGACTCTGGGCCTTCCTCACAGACTCCTTTATTTTTGGTTCTACTGAAAAATCAAACAATCCTCAACTCTTCCTGTCTTTGATTAGTACTCTCGGTGAATTATAGATGGCTGGCACAGGCCCCCAACAGCGAACAAATCAAAATTTGACAATAAACAAAAGTGATCCAGCGTAACATTGCACCCAGGCTCTATAACCAATCCCACCTCCCCCATCCCCCAACACTCGCACAACACCTACACACATAAACACTCACACCCCAAAATACCCCCGAGAGGTGAGGGGGGATACTGGTTTTCAGTAACATGTTGCAGTTTCAATTGCCTATGAACATTCAAACGAATACATCTTGCGTGTGTGTTGTAGTTCTTGTAAATATCAAACTGTGCGTATAAGTGAGT